>VVHJ01024855.1:24459-56981 GCA_015107715.1 Tylochromis polylepis
TGACATTCAAAGAAAGTATTGTCCAACAGCGCTGCCAACAAAAGGTGTGAAGGAGGCTCACCGTATTTTGGGTGGGGAGACTGTGATTTCGGCTGGTGTTTGCGTGAGCACGCGGGTTTCTGAGCTGTCTTTGTGATACCTGACACACACTCCCTCACAGGTCTTTATTTAGGCTGTACTATATTAAGCACTTTCCCATTGAAATACAGCACCAGCTGTACTGGCTATGTGTTGTGGCTGCCATTGCAGTTGAACTAGGCCGTTCCCCCTCTCACTGCTAGCATGTGATTTTCTCTCATGCAGACAGCCCTAATTAAATTATCCCTAATAATCATACCATGAGTTTGTGCTGAAATGCATGCAGTTAAAGTGGGAGGCGGCTGAGTGTTTTAATGTGTGTTTGAATCTATTCCAAAGGGTTCATTTCCTATGGGAAAATGGAAGAATAATTACATACCACAGACAGGTATTTAAGGCTGAATCACCTTTATAATTTAGAAAAAAAATCTAATCTCAAGTCTTTTCATTTTTCAATATTATATAACAAACCAAAGCTGGTTGTTTTGAAAGTAAATAATTTTTTGTTTCTTCTTTTAGAAACCTGCAGTGTGGAAGTTGGTTGGTCTTGCACCAGTGAATAGCCACTCACTGCTCTCCTAAACTGCTTAAGTAAGAAGCAGCGATGGATGTGTTTGGTGGTGCACCACGTTTCTTAGCCTACCCGAGACCTGTAGTGGTACAAAGCGGCACTGATGCAGTGCTTAAGTGTCAGATTGGTGGTGATCCAAGGCCTGCCGTTATCTGGGAGCGAAGCAATGAAAAGATTGACCCACAAGGACGATATAGGGTCTTTGAGGATGGCAATGTTTACAATCTCATCATCTCAGCTGTCACAACTGAGGATAGTGGACAGTACATATGCAAAGCAAAAAATAGCATTGGGGAAACCTACGCAGCTGCCACACTGAAGGTGGAAGGTGAAGCGCAAGAGATGGAGCTGCGGGAGGAAAATAAACCACGATTCCTCATCAAGCCCCTCTCCACTCGTGTCGGTCGTGGGGAAGATGCTGTCTTCTCTTGTAAGCTTTGGGGAAACCCAAAGCCAGAGGTTATCTGGGAAAAAGACGGTAGAAGACTCAATGAAATATTTGAAAGCACACATTTCAGTGTAGGCTACCAAGATGGTGGCTGGTTCCAGCTCAAGATCTTTAAGACCCGTGCTCCTGATGGTGGTGTATACACATGCAAGGCTAGAAATGAGTTTGGGGAAGCGCTAGCAGGAGCTGTGCTGCTTGTTGATGCAGGTCCAGGACATGAAGAAGAAGGAAATCGCAACGGCTACATAAATGGCCACTGGAAAGTGCATCAGGGAAAACAAAGGAGTGGCAGGCAACTGCCAAACCGCCTAAAAGATGACAGCATGACCAAGTCGACAAAAGTAAAAATGTTTGCTGTGACAGAGGGCAAACATGCCAAATTCCGTTGCTTTGTGACTGGTAAACCCAAACCAGAAATAATTTGGAGGAAAGATGGTAGACTCATACTGTCTGGAAGGCGTTATTTGTTATATGAGGACAGAGAAGGCTACTTCACACTTAAAGTTCTTTATTGTAAACAAAAGGATAACGGAGTTTATGTTTGTGCTGCATCAAATACTGCTGGGCAAACCCTCAGTGCTGTACACCTCTCTGTCAAGGGTAAGTCAAGATCATTTTCAATGCCAACTTCTGTTTATGTAAAAAAGTATGTAAAAGTACAGTACTGTGTCAGTCTTGAGCCACTCTTCACTTATTTATATTTTGCTCACAAGGACCCAGACGCTGTAATTTTTGAAGTGGCCTCGAGCAATAGTTTTCCTGGATTTCTGAAGGTCTTTCAAAGCTTTTCTCTGGTCACTGGCTGCTTGTTCCCTCAGTTTAAGACCAGTCCCCTTGTACCTGGCCATTTTCACAGGAAAGTTTTTTTGTTTGTTTGATTGCTAAGCCACTTAATACTGACCTATGTCTCATTCAAGCAAGAAAAGTCATCCAACTCAAGGGATGACCCAGTTTTAAATTGTCTCTTTGGGCACTTTGTTACAGTACTAGCAACATGTCACAAAAATGAACATATTTTGCTTTCGTATCTTTAATTGAATCTATTATAAATGTTTATAAAAGTGGAAAAATAACCCAGTTTAACAATGTGATGAAATAGTATTGTTGTACCAAAAAGGTGATTTCCGAAGAATTATTAGCTGAAAACTTGTCATATCGTGACGTAGTATGCAGTGTGTCCTTTAAAAAAAATTAGGAAACTGGACAAGCGGAGGACAAAAGAATAAATAGCAGGTCTAAAAACTATCTGCAGGATAGGAACAGTATCTGAAAGTCATGTCCTTAAAAACAGGACAAAATCCAGCAAAAGCCTGACTCAGGATCTAACAGACAAATCTGGCCCTTCAGTTGATCCCAATAAACTTTTCATAGAGAAGGGAACGGGAAGAAAAAGCTGAGGTATGCCACACTGCACAAGAACTGGACTGAAAATCAGTGGCAACAGGTCATATGGAGTGATTTAAATGTGAAACATTTGATTCAACTTGTCATTAATATGTTTATCGAAGGTCAGAAGAGAGCTACAGCAGTGAGTGTCTACAGCTGCCTGTAAAACAAAGTCATGGGCTGGAGCTGCGTTTCAGCCAGTGGTGCTGGAGATCTTGCCACAGCTGATGGAATTAGAAAAGCAGAAAAGTGCAACCAAATTTTGATTCACCATGAAATGCCATCTGGGAAGTGTCTCACTGGCTGTGGCTTCATTCCATTGGGAACAAATTGTCAGTGGAACACTGTCAGTCATGGATTGGCCTCCACAGAGCCTGGACCTCAACATTATTGAAGCTGGGCGGGATCATCTTGACAAAGAACATAACATAAGAAGCAGCCTACACCCAAAGAAACGGCCGAGTAGTTTGAGATTGCCACGTTTGCTATACCCTCTAAAAAATGCCTTGTTTAGATGAGTTAGTGAAACAAACTGATCAGCTGTCTTGCGATACAACATACACCTTCGCACATACACTGACACAGAGTCTTTGTCGGGTGTAACCATCGATAACCTTGCATCTGTCCACTGCCAGCCATTTCATTTTGTGCAAATCCACTCTTTCAAGTTTGTGTGTTTTTCTGTCTGACTAGACGCAGCTTTCTGCAACATCGTCCTTATACTTACCACCGCACTGTGTTTATGCGCTAAAAGAGAAATCATATCCTTCCTTGTTACTGAAACCGATTCTGAAGTACAATTTCACTAACTCTAAGGGTTAGTGGGTATCCTAAGGGTATAGTAACCGTGGCAGTTTGTCTTGAAACAACAACCGTAATCTCCACATTTGGACTTTTTTCTCGAAATTGACTTTTTTCATGAAATAGAATAACGACTTTAATCTCAAAATTTCAACTTTATTGTCAAAATGCTCTATAATGTATTTTTTTTCTTAATGTGGCCCTAATACTCCTTTGTAACAAGATGAGTTTTAAATGTTCTTCAAAAACCCTGGAGAACTATTCCTGAAGACTAGGTAAAGAAATTACAAGAGAGCTGCGCAAGAGTTCATGCAATCTTGAAGGCTGGACTTTCTTGAAGAATGAAGGTGGTCATATCAATAATCATATCTGACTTTCAAGCTTTTCCCACTGTCAATAAATCAGTAAACCTATTTTTGTAACAAAATATAAAGAAATGAGGGGTGGCTTAAGACCTTTGCACAATATCGTGCATCTCAAACTGCAAATGCAGATGCAGTCACAGCCTGTGGTGCTTTTTTTACTGAGTAATGGAGGGAGTAGAGAGTGGGGTGTTCTTGGATCAAATTTCTATCAATTTGATGCTAGGGTGATGTCAGTGAGGTGAAGAGGTACTTTGAGACCATATACTGGGGTAGGGCCAAAGAATGAATCTATCTATCTATCTATCTATCTATCTATCTATCTATCTATCTATCTATCTATCTATCTATCTATCTATCTATCTATCTATCTATCTATATTGCTGCTGCAAATAATCAGCAATCAGATTATCCCTGGTCCACTGGCAGTCGAAGGAAATGTATTAATGATCTGAAACTGGACCCAAGTGATGCCTAAACAGGCAACGTTCATTAGCTTGAGGAAGAGTTCAGCAGCGGTAGGATGTCTGCAAAGTTACTTAGCCTGTGAAAGGTCCAGGACTCAGTGTCCATGTGATTGAAATCTTTGGGAAGAGGATCTTATTTCTCACATGGCCCAAAGAAGTCCAACCTCAAGTATTGTACTGTATCAGCTGGACAGAGAAAATAGAACTGAGATGGAGTTAATGGTTAGTGGTAGCTAAGAAGAAATTTTAAATGGAAGATGGTTTGTATAACTGTGTGTGTAACTGGCCTTGTTAAAACATTAGTAAGATAAGGTAATGATGAGCTTTGCACACACACGCCACTAAATACAGTCCACATTCTTTTGTTTACAACTGTCTGGTACTGTCTGATGGTGTCAGTTACAAACACTTTATTCCCTGTCTATCACCCCAGTGTGTTAATGACCTTCCCATTCCTCAGCTAAATAAGCCACTTGTCTCATGATTTTGCTCATTATGTTTGCTTATCTAGAATTTACTGCCAAATATATTCCAATTTACAGTGTTTACTACAAGGACACATGTAGTCTGAGGTTTTGCTGGATCACCTTGCTTTAAGAATTTATATTGAATTACTAGAGTCATTGGATAGACCAAATAAAATGTGAATATTTTACATTTAGCACTATGAGAGATGTCATGTTGGCTCAAACTGTTGCTCTTCTACTTCTTTGGTCCCAGAGCCGCCTGTGCGGTTCAAGCAGCCTCTCATTGATCTTGAAGTATGGGAGCGGGATTTGGCTGTTCTCGAGTGTGAAGTTCCAGAGGACTCAGTTCCCATCACATGGTATCTGGAGGATAGACGACTGCAACCAGGGGCCAAATATGGAATGGAGGAGTGGGGAACGAAACGCCGACTAACAATCCGCGACATCGGAGTTGATGATGATGGGATTTACCTCTGTGAGATGCCTGATGGGGGCAGAAGCATTGCAGAGGTAGCTGTAAAAGGTAAATTAGGGTCCAATTATAAAATAGCTCTATTTCGAAAAGAACACAATGCAAAAATGAAAAGTGCAATGGTTTCATATACAGACTAAGTAATATAATTACTATTTCTTTAGGTGGTGAAGAATCAATCTTATTCTCCAATACAGAAATAGAAGCTTTTTAATAAAAGTTCATGGGGTTTGTCAGTTTTTCCTCTGCTGGTTTAAAAAATTTGGAGAAAACACATTTTCTCAGATTTGTTTTGTAGGAATGCCTTAGGGTTTGTTGTTTCTGCAGTGAGAACATCAACTTTCTGTAAAAATCCTGTGAAATTCACAAGGAAAGTGCTCAACATTCTCAGCAAGAAGAAAGAAAAGCCCTCAGAGAACATTGTTTTTCCTCAGCTATGCACATGACACCTCCAGTTGAAACACAGACTAGTTTATCAGTGAACAAGATTTCAAAATCAAAACGCATATAGGACTTGCAATATCAAGACTCTTTAGCATGTAAAAAAGTACAAACGTGTCCTGGCTGCCACTTGTATCATTGATCCAACGTTGTTTTAAGCTAGCTTTTCTACAATAAACTACAAAGGACAGATCTTCACAAAAATGAATGCATAGGGGTTAAACAATTTTTGTAACCAAGTTAAAATAAGCGCTTTACAGAAACACTCTGAAGATGAGGTCTTTTACAAAAACAGATGCCTGCAGGCACAGGTCTTTAGTAACTAACCTTTTTTTGAGGCAGAATTTCAAACACACAGCAAACGTTACTGGTGCCAGATCAAAAACTGTGACCTGTACAAAAGGCACCGAGAAACAATTTTGTCCTCTTGAGGAGATCAGCTCCATAATTTGCATGTTTAACATAGACTGTGACAAACTGTTCTGAATGTACAACCCTGTGACAGCTGTGAACAGCCCTAAATTGGGTAAGTAGCTGTGAAAACGGATGGATGTTTTCTAATGACTATTAAGAATTCTTGCCCTGTGAGTGTGTTAAATCTCTTGGGTGTTTCTTTGCAGGCACAATTTTGCGGAAGCTTCCAAGAAAAGTGGATGTCTTGGAAGGCGAAAATGCTGCCTTTTGTGTTGAAGTAGAAAAAGAAGAGATGGATATACATTGGTACAAAGATGGCTTAGAGCTGCGTGAAACCCATCAGACCATTATTAAATCCTTTGGTCGAACTCACATCCTGGTTTTCGTCAACACGATGCCCCAAGACTCTGGCCTCGTGACTTTCCTTGTAGGCAGATCCAAAACTTCCTCTCAGCTAAGAGTGAAATGTAGGGTCATCTGAAAATTACAGTGCCTTAAATACAATATTTCTCACAAAACTTGATCAATTTTCAAAGCAGCATTGGTGCATGATGACTTTTTTCTGGTTTCAGCGGCCAGACATTGTCCACCTAGTTGTCCAGTGGCTGTGCAGATCAACACAGAGCGTGCTAATGCAGCTCTTCTCTCATGGGTTCCTGCTCAGGACTCACGAAAGAATCCTCCCTCTGGATATGTGCTTGAGCGGCAAGAGGTGGGCACTGGTTCACAAGAATGGCTTCAGTGTCTGACCACCGATTCTGCAACCTCTGTGGAGATCCTTGGTGACAGTGTCCCATGTGAGGCAGATTACCGCTTTCGTATTTGCAGCGTCAACAAATATGGGAAAAGCAATAATGTTGAATTCCCTAAAACTGTTCACTTAGGTAGCGTTTATTTTACTACAACTGCACTAAATCAATACCATTTGCTGTACTTCTTGATTAATCACAACAGGATACTTTTGCTATATGATTAAAAACTATTTTATTTTCCAGTTCCTGTGGCCAGAATACAAGCTCCCTTACAGGATGCCTTGGTGCCAGAGGGGCAAGACGCCCTCTTCTCTATTGAGCTTTCTGCTTCAGTTATTGGTACATGGTTCTTAAATGGGACTCAGCTTCAGGAAGATGAGCGGTATTCCATGCGTCGGTCACGAACACACCAATCTCTTCGCATTCGAGGAGTACGTGACACAGATAATGGAGCTGAGATTACATTCATTGCCTATGGCATCCGTGATTCTGCAGCACTGTACATTCAAGGTATGTCTGGGACATTTAGAAAAACCTCTTAAATAAAAACCCGTTGTTGATCCAAAATGACGATGAATTTGTAAGCTGAGTGGCTTAGCGCTCGCCTCAAATGTTTGCAGAAATGCATTCTGATGGATTTTGTATTACAAGAAAACAGTTACCAGTGAGCCACCACGTAGTCTTCTGCTTAAAATCTGAAATGGGACAGCCCGCCAGAGGCAGTCATCCAATTGCAATTGTAGAGGGCTGTATGTGAGCAAGCACACCTGTCAGTGTGTCACCCATGAAGCGTCCAATGGTGTAAAACAGCTTGCACAACCCCCCCCCCTCCATCCCTGTGGACACGTACCTTTCATTGCACTCAGTGTTTTCCTTGTGTTTTCTAAAATTTGCAGCTCCTCTTGTCAAGTTTTTCCCGTTGTCAGAGATGGATCGAAATAAATTTGTAGAAATTGGGAATCCCATTGTGCTCTACTGTGAGGTGTCAGACCCTGCAGCTCTGGTGCACTGGTACAAGAACGGGGTGGAATTAAGATCTGTGGAAGGTCTTCATATCCAATCAGAGGGCACCATGAGACGAATTGTCATCCAGTCAGCAGAGTTATCACATTCAGGAGTCTACAGCTGTGATGCCATTGATGATGTCATCAGGTTCAATGTGGAAGTCGAGGGTGAGTAGAACGGCTTTCTTACACTGCCTTTTTCTTTTTTTTTTTTGCTTTTTGTTTTACAGAGACTAACCCTCTTCACTGTGACTTGTACCAAACATCTTTTTTATGTAAAAAAAAAATGCATGTTGCCTCCTTCTGAATTATCAGATTTTTTTTTTTTTTTTTTTACCACTTACCAATCCATTAAAATATCTAAATATCCATAGCCCCACCTGTGAGGTTTTCAGCAATTCCAGATGCTGAGAGGAACAAAACCTTCCAAACAGGCCGCCCAATTGTTTTACAATGTGAGCTCTCAGATCCATCTGCCCAGGTGCACTGGTACAAAGATGGGGCAAAACTCCATCCTCAAAGTGGAGTAGATATTATATCGGATGGCTTGATGAGGAATCTGATTATCCACTCAGCAGAAGTTTCACACTCTGGCTTGTACTGCTGCAAGACAAAGGGTGACACCATCACTTTCAATGTGGACATCAAAGGTGATTTGTTTTACCTCAAGTGATGTGAAACATTAACAAGCTCCTACTCAGCAAAGCAACTAACTCTAATGACATTCTTGTATGTTGTCTGTTGCCTTTCATCTTAGAAGTGTTTAAGTGTGGGCTACCTTTTTTTCAGTGTATTACAGCATGTTAGAAGTTGTCAGTAAATAGATTATGATAAATAATCTAAGTAGCATGAGGTTGATTTAAGGTTGACATCAAATCTGAACATATCTATAGCTCCACCTATGAAGTTCTCAGCTATTCCTGAAGATATGAGGACCAAGTCGATTGAAGCAGGCTGCCCCATTGTGCTACAGTGTGTGGTGTCGGATCCTGAGGCCCATGTGCTGTGGTACAAGGACGAAATACAGCTCATTTCAAGCTCTGGATTAGAAATCCACTCAGTGGGCAACACAAGGACATTAGTTATTCAGTCTGCAGAGCTGAGCCATTCTGGTGTGTACAGATGCACCACACAGGATGATACCGTGGAGTTTCAAGTGGAGATCAAAGGTGACTTTACACTTCTTATCTTTGCGTTCATTTTGTAACCCCACCCCCCTCTTCATAGATGCCACTAATAATCCCTGCTTCTACTATGTGGTTTGAAGGAGTGTTTCATGCACATAACTTTAAAGAGCAGTTAACCCACTAGGTGATTACTATTTATATACATTGGTTTTGTGACTCCTGCGGCTCTCTGTGAATTAAAAGTCTCCAAAGCCCTTTTCATCTTCTGCTCAGCAGTTAAATTTTTGTACGGTATCCATTTCCACGGCCTTGATTTTATTTAGCTGTCCTGCATTCCCAATGCTAGCTATACCAGTGACGTACTCTACTATCTTTGACGTTGAGAGAACCAAGTCACTCGAAGTGGGCAAACCTTTGGAGCTGGAATGTGAGGTTGCAGACTCTACTGTGCCCGTCTGCTGGTATAAAGATGGTAAAAAGCTCGTCCCACAGAATGGTTGGGATATACAGAGTAATGGCACATCAAGGAAACTCATTATCCCATCTGCTGAGCTCTTGCACTCAGGGCTATACAGCTGTGAAACATCTGATGACACTATCCACTTCTCTGTGGATGCTAAAGGTGATTTGTTTTTACAATTAAATTGTTTTACTTTTGGATCTAATTCTAAAGCTTTCTGGAGACTAGATATGACTAAAATTATGATACGTGTTTCTGTATGTCTGTGCTAAAGTGGTGCTTTGTGTGAAGTTGCAACTGTCCATGGTAAAATTAATCTCTACTGACTAAATGAAAAAAACATAACCCTTGAAAATGCATTTCTTGTTGAATTTGAGAAGGCAGATTACTTCCCAGTTTTGGGGAAGTTAAACTTATTGCCCTTTTCTTCATAGTATGAATATGTTCCACTAAGCCTATAGTCATAATATTAATCATTAATCTTTAGCTCCAACCTTGCCACTGTCGCCTTCGCTGGAGGTTGTGGAGACACAGTTACTTGAAGCAACGTACCCCACTGAACCAGCCTGTGAGTCCTCAGACCCTGCTTTCCAGGTGTCAAAGCAGAGGGATACAGAACCTGATAGAGAGCCTGATAGAGAGCCCGAGTTTGAAAATGGAGGCGTCAAGAACACCCTTGTTATTGAACCAACTCATCCTGCAAACTCTGGAGCATACTATTGTGCAACAGCAGATGATGTTGCCAAATTAATAGTAAAAAATCAAGGTGATTATACCTTTTCTGCAAATGTGTTTTCTGCTTCAGCTGTACTAACGCTATGTGCAGCGTCTAGTAACATTTCTATATAAATATCTGTATCAGTTTCTCTTTAAAGTCAGTTTCCCCCCCAATGATTGTCTGTAGTGCCACCTCCAACATATCTGCTTGACCCTGATGATGAGAAGGCCAAGTCTGCTGAAGCACACTGCTCAATTGTTCAGCAATTTGAGATTTCAGATCCCGTTGCCAAAGCCTGTTGGTACAAAGATGGAACCCAGATCTACCCCAAAAGGGAGACTGACAGTGAATCCCACAGAAGTAGCCATATCTTGCCCGTCCAGTTACAACATTCATCTGGTGATGGGAGATTTGGCTGTGAAACAGCTCATGATGTACAGTTAAATGAGGACATAAAAGGTGGTTCCCCTCATTGTACCTGCACAATTACAAATCAAGAAATAAGTTAGATATGTAACGCTATCACCCAGCTCATTGTTTTCTCTTTGGCTTTGTCCAAACAGCAGAGCAGTGTCACTATCGTGATGAGATTGGTGAGATAGCTGATGCATCTACCCAATACACAGTGGATGGCAAAGGTGATTTGATATTTCAACATCAATCATCCATTTTAACCAAGCACATAAATGCCGCTAACAATAGTGGTGTATTTTATTGTTAGCCCAATCATCTGAGGCAACCGTAAATCTTTTTTCCTTTAGAAAATTGCTCTGTGTCACATTGTCATCACTGGTTTCAGGTCATTTCCTGCTGTTTTTGCCTCTTAAATGGTTGATTGGTAGCTGTGTAGCTGCTTCTCATACTAACATATACGTTGTGTTTGTCACTTCATTCTTCATTTTAACAGTCATCTTTGCTTGTAACAAGCAACTTAACACTCTTAAAGTCCATCTTATGTCTTATTCATCACCAGATCCTCTCATTCACATTGCTGCCCTGAACTTCTCCCCGTTGCAATGACAACGAACTCTTATCAAAGACAACAAAAATTAATGTACCATAGGTTTTTATGGTGCTAATGTACAGATTTTTGGTATGAGAATATTAGGAGTCAGTTGAAGGAAGACATATTGGAGCTCACTTTCAGACCAAACCTGGTCGATCTTCTTGTTTGTCTTTGCAATGGATAATCCCATAACTCCATGCTAACCCACACTGATGTAAAATTCTGTTATGAGAAGAAGTATTGAGACCATCAACCACTGAAAACCTTTCTCTGTGTACATCACAATGCTTATAGCTACATCGCCAAGGCTCTCTTCTGACCAAGAGAAGAGCAAGTCCACAGAGGAGGCTTATCCTGTTGAAGTTATCCGGGTGTCCTCAAAATACAATTCTGGCATCTCCGGTGGCAAGGGTGGAGATGCTGAGACATGTGAAGACCATTCCAGTCATATGCCAACTTCTCAGTCAACATATGAATATATGTTTGACTGCACTGCATCTAAACAGCCGAAGGAACTCTATGATGGTCAACAAATGGGAAAAGCCAAATGTCCAGTGTACCATGACTCTGTAAAGCCAATAACAACTCAGTCTGACACACACCATCACACTACACAGCTTAAAGATACACAAGGTGAGGAATTCATTTACTGTGTACAGCATACAGAAGCCCCATCTGAAGAACCTGACAATTCTTTGCAGACAGCTGTTCTGACAGACGGGTTTTGCAAGTTTTTGCAAATTGCAACTGTTCAATCAGAGGAATCCACTTCCGAGAATCTAACTTTCCAATCAGAGGAGCGACATAGCTTAGGACAGACACCATCTGTCCAGTCAGAGCTAGGCAGCCTTCCACAGAGTTCAGCTACAACATCAGAACACAATACTGACACCTTACAGATTTCAGTCAAATCAGCCAAGATTTCTAAGTCTTTAAAAACTGCAACTCCACAGTCAGAGGATCCGATTGAATCCATAATCTCTGCAAATTACAAATCAGAGGAGCCCTTTAAATCCTTACAGACTGTAGCTGTCAAATCAGAGGAACCATTTAAGTCATTGCAGACTGCAGCTGTCCAATCAGAGGGGGCCTTTAATTCCATGCAGATCCCACCTGTCCTTTCAGAGAACCCTCATGACCGTTTACAAACTGAAACTGTCTATTCTGAGGGGCTCTTTAACTCTTTATGGACCGCAACTGACCAATCAGAGTTCAACAGACGCCTACAGAAATCTGCTGATCTGTCAGAGGGGCCCAGTGACTTCCCTAAAACAGCATCCCTTCAATCATTGGATTTTTCTAACCTTAAAGAGGTAAAAACTTTCCAACAGGAGCCGTACGACTTGCAGCAGTCTGCATGTGTCAGATTGGATCATCCCTATCACACAGGACAAGCAGTTTCTAACGATTCAGAAGTGCCGTCCCTGTCAAGTCGGGAAGCAACAGTCCCCGCAGAGTTTTATCACGCCCTGGAGACCACAGAAGAACAAGTAGACATCACAGTTAACTCTGGGAAAAGACATTTCACCAACTATGCAGAGCCTTGCAATGTCAAGCAGACAGCAACTGTCCAATCAGAAGAGCTCTACCTCTCAGGGACACATGATGGTTACTGGAGTGACAGAGTCACTGCAAATAAGGTGGCTGTTGAAGGTGATTTAAACGGTTAGCATTACCAAGCAAAAAATGAATGGGCACAATGTTGACATTGTGAAAAATGATTGAGATTGCTTTTTTTTTGCAATCCTTTACATTTTGGCAATTTCTCTAACTACTCACTTGACTTTATTTACACTAAAAGTACTTCAGTAGTTGAATTTGAGCTTGGGTGGTCTGGGAGGAACATTAAAAGTAGAGCAAAAAGTAAATACATTAGCTTCAAATCCTAACTTGAATGCCCAGGTATCTCAAGTCTAACCAAAGACACATCTTGTTATATTACTAATAAGTGAGGACGTATTTTTATTATGACTTATTTTAACTCTTAAGGTTTATTGGCATGACTAATCTTGATGTCAGAATTTGATTTGCTCTTTCCTTTTGTTTTTAAAGCATCATTTCTGTTGTAGTCAGTAATAGTGATGCAATTTTCTCTTGATGTTACCTCAAACATCCCCAGCTCCGCCTGTGAGAATCACAAGACTTTGTGAGGCTGAAAGGAACAAGTCTGTTGAAGCTGGTGAACCCCTAACACTGCAGTGTGAGATATCAGATCCTAATGGTGAAGTTACTTGGTACAAGGACGGAATAAAACTTCTTGAAGCAGCTGGGCAAGACATGCTGGCAGATGGTTCTATAAGAACACTGACTTTCCGATCTGCGATACTGTCTCATGCAGGGATTTACAGCTGCAAGACAACAGATGATGCAGTGCAGTTTCATGTGGATGTTAAAGGTGACAAAAGCTGCTTTCATCTGTCATGCAATTAGATTTTTAGTGGAGATTATTTGCATTCAAATAAGTTTGCTTTACTCACAAAATGGAAGCTTTCTTTTCAGTTTCTTGGAAAAAGAAAATCAACATAAAGTAGACAGATTTAACAGTTTCCCTGATAGAAAAAAAAAATCAAGACACTTTAACATAGTTAAATACAAAACCTCCTCACAACTATTTGAAAAACTTCACTTTACTGTAATCATTTGCAATCTGCACAAAATGAGTTCTTGGCTGAGGTTAATTTACAAGAAAAATAAGCATTACAATAAATATGTATTAATGACATTTAGCTAGTAACCACTGTCATGTGCGTCAATAACTCCACTCCAAGATGTCTAAGTCCATGAATCACAGAAATTGAAACTACAGCTACCCGTGTGGTGCACTCTGGGAGTTCTGCTGGGATGATACTTTTGTAGGCCAACCCTGAAGTACGGCCCTGGATCCATTAATAAAAAGCCAATTGGATTTCTCCAAATGCTTTTGGATTATCGCAGAAAATACACTCTGAGTAAAATAAAAATTCCTGACACATTTGTTCAGCAGGATAATCTCTGCAAATTAATTCCAACTGTATGATTTCTGAAGTGTAAGTACAATGTCAAAGAACTACACCATGGTCACATGACTCCTTACTGTGTCTGATGTGGTGATTTTGAATATGCTGTGACAACTTCTATAGTCACACGTAGCCACTTGTTTGCAAATGCCTTCTTCAAAATTCACAAGTGGGGTAATTACTTGCATATTCTATATTATATAGCAAAACATTAAAATGTCTGCAGGTTTCGTTAATCCTGCTCATTTTAGGTTTATTTTTGTCAACGCTGCTCAGGGGACATTCAGGCTCTGTCCAAGTTAGCACTTAGTTTCCAAGCACAGTGGCATGCTCTAATTTAGCTTTCAAAATTAAAGAACGAAGGACTTTCTACACTTAGCTAAATTCACCTTAATCTGATTTTAAACTTATTATCCAAGAGGAAGTTAAGTAGTTTGCAAAGGCTTTAATTTTGTCAAGCACTGAGGTAGCACACAGAGCTCCATAAGTCTGCGTTCTTTTGTAGAGAAAATACCCTTGGTGGGCAGAACTAAAACAAATCAGTAGAATGACACAAGTAACATAGCAAAGATAGAAGCAATGAGCCTGGCTAACTAGCAAGACGACTTCTAATATCGAAGCAGTCTTGGAGGTTGAGAGCATTTTCTTACAGTGTTACAAATGTTGTCTACATGTTTACCGAGCTTCTGACACGCAGTAAATACACTGTATAATACAATGTATACTGTGAGAAGGATGGTGGATTGTTAGGGATTTAATTGCTGAGGTTCTTAAATTTCACTTACTAGAACAGTATTATTACAATTTAGGTCAGAACATAGACAAAAAGTCTTCTAAGAGTATTTTAGTGTTCAAGAAAAGCAAGTTGAGGAAAAAAAAAATATTCTTGATCGGGGCTAATGGAACCAACTGTAGCTTTAACAGGGGCGCATTACAGCACACTGGCTCTCCGTGGGACATCACTGACACGTGAACTGACTGAATATGCCCAAAGATACAGTATATTAACCCTATCGTTAAGTCTTAATATCCAATTAATGAAATCTTTGTTTCATAAGTCCCTGCCAAGACAGTATACAGAAGCACACAGCTTTGGCACAGCCAAATGTATTTTGGCCCTAATGTCTTGGATGTCTTCACAGTTGTGTCAAAATAAATCTGAACTGCTTTGTCAGGTAGCCAGGGTTTCATTAGTACACTCACTCTTTGCTTGACTAAGTAAGGTGACTGAACATTGGAAGAATTCCAACTTTCCGGCCTCCTAGTGTAAAGGCAGGAATTTTCTCAAGGCTAACTCATCTTATTTCCTCATAGTTCTCAGCCTTTTTCTCATTAAGAGTCATTTTTTTTGTTTAACACATTCGGTCTGTGCCTACAGTATAAGCATAAACCTAATTAAATATGCTTTACTATATATTTTTATGAATACTTTTAATTCGGTTATTTTTAAAGCCAACCATCACCAGTACAGTTTTTTTTCCTCTTTTGACAAAAGGCCTGCCTATTGTTTCTGATTTGTAAGACTTCAAAATAGACACAAGTCCTGCATTTTTTTTTTTTTTTTACTGTACTGTCACTGCACAAACGTCTCAGTTGGGTTTTTTTTTTTTAATTAATGCAATAACTTTCTTACAAAACAGACTCTGTCAATATTAATAAAACTTTTGGTAGACCAGGTTTACTAAATGTAAAAAAGTGTAAGCTGCATCTTTCCTTACACATACTAAATTGAAATTTTTTTTAATGTAGTTTATTGATTTTAATGGAAAGCTTCAGTTTCAGGGCTTTGCTTTGCTTCTTTTGGTCCATTACAGTACATGTTTTATTGACCAGTTCTATTTTACATTCAATCCTGTAGCTCCACCTCTGACATTTTCAGCTATATCTGAGGTTGACCAGAAAATGACGGTCATAGCAGGCTATCCCATTGCTCTGCAATGTGAGCTGTCAGACCCCACTGGACAAGTCAGTTGGTACAAGGATGGAACAAAGCTCCTACCTCAGAGTGGAGTAGACATCCAGTCAGAGGGAAATTTGAGGAGTCTAGTTGTCTCATCAGCCGAGCGGGCTCACACGGGTGTATACCGTTGTGAATCAAAGGATGATGACATCCAGTTCACTGTGGATGTAAAAGGTGATGCTCAAAAAAACTCTGCAGCGCTTTCATTGTCTTGCATTGCAACTAACAGGTTAACAGCGGGTGATTAAGTCACGTTTTTCTAGTCACCTAACAGAAAACTGTTCATTATCCAGGCTTCCTAATACGCTACTCATGCCACCTTAAAAAGCAGAGGCCAAATGTAAGTAATTTGTTATGTGACTTTAAAGAAAAACTACTCCCCATCACACCTATTCATGATGACCCCCTTTTTTAACACTTTAATAAGAGTGGAATTAAAGAATATAGGACATCGTCACTCTAAACATCTCATTAAAAATGTGGTGTCATAATGCAGCTTCTGGTTAAGCATATCCGATATATAAAGAAAGTTGTGAGTCTACTTTATTCTTTCTAATGTCACTAATTATATGCACTTCTTGTGCCATAAACACTCTTACGTCTAACCTGTACTTTTTGTTGGTTTCATATTGATCGTTGCTCTTCTAGACGTTCTAGATGTCTTTGCGTTCTTGTTTATGTTGTTTTGTCAAAAGCACTTTGTTCTTAAAGACCTGTGTCAGCTGTCTGCTGCTTTGGTTGAATTGAAGTTCCTACTTATTTCTAACTGAATAAAGAGTAGTTTTGACATTTAAAGACACTTTGTTAAGACACCCTTTTGCAATTTTAAAAACCTACAGCCCTACCTGTGAAGTTCTCAGAGCTCCAAGAGAACGACCGGAACAAGTCCGTGCAAGAAGGCGCTCCCATTGTCCTGAGATGTGAACTCTCTCATGATCCCTCTGCTCATGTCGACTGGTATAAAGACGGGGTGAAAGTCCTGCCACAAAACAATGTGGAAATACAGTCAGATGGACTGACAAGGACACTGCTCATCCATTCAGCTGGAAGCGCGCATGCTGGTGCCTATGAATGTTCAACAACAGATGACACTGTGACTTTTAAAGTGGATGTAAAAGGTGATTTATTTCTATCCTCGTTATCTTCTTATGGTTCTTATTCTCTGTTGTGAGTGGCTGAAACATACTTTGATTTGAATGCTCATGGGAAAATGGTATGACTGGCTGGATAGTGTTTACCACAGTAGTGCTTTGTCTACCACAAGCGTCTTACCCAGTACCCTTGTTATTCTCCTCTTTTAGGCCGATCGTCACAGATCATGCCACTCCCACTGTCAGAAAAATACAAGCTGATTGCAGCTGGTTGTCCGATTATCCTCCAGTGTGAGGTCTCAGACCCTGTTGCCCAGGTTTCCTGGTTTAAAGATGATTTGGAGCTATTCTGCAAAACTGGGCTTGATATGAAAAGAGACAGCAACTTCAGAAAATTGATGATTCATTCTGCTAAAGTCTCTGACTCTGGTCTCTACAGCTGTAAACTTGCAGATGACACTGTGACATTCCATGTGGACGTCGAAGGTGATTTTCTTACATTCCCTTTCAGTTAAAGAGCTTGCAAGTGTGAGTTTTGGGCATTTTAGCATGGCCATAGTTACCATAGTTACCCTTAAACTAGACACTTCATTTTATTCATGCAGTTGAAAACACCTTGTGAAAACCCAAGTCTAATCCTAGCTGTGCTAAATTACCAAACCAAAAAAGTCTGCTTTTCACACTGCTTGTTGAATGATGCTCTGTCAGCTTAACAGCAGTGCTCTGCAAATCTTTTAATACCCCCACAGCTACTCCTGTGAGGTTTTCAGCGCTTCCAGAGGTTGCGAGAAACAAATTTGTTGAAGCAGGCTGCCCAATTAAGCTGCAGTGTGAAGTCTCAGAGCCAACTGCCCAAGTCTACTGGAACAAAGACGGAGAACAGCTACTTCCAGAGAGTGAATATGAAATCCAAGCTAAAGAAAAACTGAGAGCACTGGTCATTCAGTCAGCAGCAGTCAGACACTCTGGGATGTACAGCTGTGAGGCCGCAGATGACCAGATAGAATTCAAGGTGGATGTTGCAGGTGATCTAAGTATTTTGAGCTTCATCAGAATTACTAACCGTCTATTAATACTTGGCTAATAGACTAGCGTAGGCAACGACATTTAAATGTATAAGTTAGATGTATTAATGCTTGATTATGTACTTCGTCTTGACTATAATGTTGGTGAACATCTTTATCCAAATTAAAAATTTAAAATTGAGAGTTTTTGCTATGATTTTGATCATAGATAGGTAATTACTCACATTTAATATTTTATCAACCCTGCTTCCAGAACCAGGTAACAGATAACACTGGCGGCTTCCTGGGAGAAAAAGAAAAACCATTTCCAGCTAAAGAGCCAAATTTCCCCCAAGATTTGGTGGAGACCAAAACTGAGATAAAAAAAAAGAAGAAAAAAATTTAGATTTAGGCTTTTTCAATACATAAATGCCACTTACATTTTTTTTTTCTATATCTGGTGGTGTGTCTGCAGGCAACTATTTACTAACATATTTGCCACAACTCTGTAAGATAATGCATCATATACTCATCCTAGTGCATCACATACTGATGTGTCGTAGAGATGTGCACAAGTTGTCTTCTGTCATGGCTTCACGCTGTGGCTGCAGTGATTTTGGACAGCTCTTAAAATATGACAAATTTCACATTTGGAGCTTGAAGGGACGGTGGTGGAGTTATGCTAAATTTCCACATGATCATCATTTAAAACTTCCAGTTACTGTCCGTGTAGGCTACCTTTTGTAAATCAGCACAGACTAAGGGCTCAGGAAACTGCTGAAAATGGTGAGAAACACATGTTGATCAGAAATGAAGCCAGATTCACCAACTAATACAAAATAATATAATCCTCACCTCTAATGTTTCCAAAAACACAATTTGATCAATTATAGGAGAAGAAATTTTGAAAAACAGACGCCTTGTTTGTGTTTTGACTGCGTTTTGCGTTGTTTTGATGCACTGACTAGTTTCATTTTCACTTGCTTTTTACTATGTTTAGGCATCAAACACTAATGGTTAGGTTCAGGAAAAGATCTTGGTTTGGAATAAAACCCTTTCTCAAAAGTGGCCATGCTCACTGAGAAATTATGCTTATTTAAATTATGTTTAAATATGGTGCCAATGCATACTTTACGAGTGTCCATATGCTATGACTTGGAAGTAAGACCTGTTTATGGGTGGAACCATAAACCCAGTGTGTCACTGCACCAACACCAGAGGACAACTTGTGGGTACCTGATAGATGCCCGTCTTGACACAGCAACAGTATTTGACTCCCTAGGAATGAGAGCAGGCAAACTGTATTATTATTATATAATACATTGTAGTGCTATATGTTAAAATAATAGTGTGATTTCACTGCCAGCCAAACAACATTTGCACCATTCTGGAGCCAAATATCAATTAATTAAAATCACTGTTGGCATACCGCACCCTTGACTATAAAAACTGAAGTATGGTGTACAGTGTAGGATAACAAAAGCAAATCTGTTTACCATTGCTATCTGGTTACTGTTAATGAATTGAAAATCCTATAGCATGGATTTGATTCTCAGCTGTTCCAGAGGCTGAGAGGAGCGATCCTCTTGAAGCAGGCGGACTGATAAAACCACAGTGCGAGCTCTCACATTCTGCAATCCAGACCTGCTTGAATGAGGATGGAATAAAACTCTTTCCAGAATCGGAACTAAACGTTGATTCAGAGAGCAAAAAGAAGACACCGCTTATGAAATCGGCCGCATCTTCGTGCTCTGGCGTGTACAATTGTAAAACTGATGATGATTCAGAGTTCAACGATTTCTGTGTGGAGGTGAAAGGTGATATGATCTCTCTTGGCCATGTTTTCTTGGCAAATGTTTTAACTGTTCTGTTTTGTACACCTTCATGACCTCTAATACTTAACAAAGCAAAACCTGATCATCATCGTATCCATCATAGCTGATTTTCTTAAAAGTCCAAGCATTTAGTTGCTTTCTGTATACTTTAGATTTTAGGACAGTGTCTTCAGTGTCCAGCATGTATTTTTTTTCACACAACTGTGTGAATAGTATTAGATCAGTGCACTGCCGCAAATATGTTTTTACGTCACTTCAAATGTGGCTTAACACCCACCAACGCTTCTGATGTCTGTGAGGAGTTATTATCTTGACAGCAAAGCTTAAAATCAGCATGACTAGGCTGTGAAAACCTGACCTTACAACTATTATATGCATGAGCATAAATAATGAGATCTAGTTTCATGCAAAAACTTACTTTAGTATTTGTTTTGTTTTTTTCTTCTGCAGCACCACCGGTAACGTTTGCTGATATCCCAGAGAGGGACCTTCTCCAGAGCGTTGTGGAACATGAACAGCTTTTTCTGCAATGTGAAGTATCAAGGTCTGATGGTGTTGTGAAATGGTACAAAGACGGAACTGAAATGCAACCAGGCAGTAATGTCACAATCCAAGCAGAGGGCACCAAAAGAAAGCTGATTGTACATTCAGCCCAACTGTCTGATACAGCTACATACACATGCCGCGTAGGAGACAACGTTTTAATCTTCAAAGTTAACATACGAGGTAGTAAAATACTCAAATACAACAGTCCAGAGTTCAAGAACTAAATCTGCTGATTGTATCTACGTGTATAGATGAGGCTTCACTTACTTGTACTCTTTCTCCAAAGAACCTCCTGTGATGATAATCTATCCCAAGGAGGATGTCCATCTTGACCGTCATGTCCCCGACGAAATTGTTCTGAGCTGCGAACTGTCTCGTGCCAGTGGTGTGGTCAGCTGGTACAAAGATGGCCAAAAGCTTCAAGAGAGTGAGAACATCAAGCTCAAGGTAGAAGGGCCTTATCGACGACTTAAGATACTGTCTAGTGGAGTAGAGGATTCTGGAGAATACGTCTGTGATACAGCTGACGATTCAATATTCTTTCACCTAAATATCACAGGTACAAACACCTGACACTATAGATGCTGTCTGTGCATGTGGGGATATGTCATTGTTCTAAGAAAAAGAAGCACAGTGTCCTACTAGGGGACTGGTATATTTCAGTCAAACAAGTCAATGCCATGTCTCTTCAGAACATGTTTTAAGGCTAAAATATTGATATTTAAATGGCCTCCCGCCAAGGTAAGGTAAAATTAACTCTGCTCTGTTGCTCTACAAAGAGCTGAGAAGTATTTTAACTGCTGTACACAGATGCCTTTTCAATATTATGCAATATTGTTTTAAGTGAAAAGCTGGGTAATACCGTTCACTTTCAGAACCTCCAGTGAAGATTGTATCCCCGAGTCAGTCAGAAATGGAACTGTGTCAGCAGACCTCTGAGAGGATGGTACTAAGCTGTGAGATCTCACGGCCCAATGCAACGGTGCGCTGGTATCGTGATGGACTCGAGGTGGAGGAGAATGACAACCTCATTCTCGAGGTGGATGGTGTCTACAGAAGACTTATTATACCCGAAACCACCGTCAGAGATTCAGCAGAATATGTGTGTGACACAGCGGATGACTCCAAGACGTTCTTTGTAAACATAGCAGGTAATAAAACTTAATAATAAGAAGGCTCTTGCTATGTCAGTGTGTATCCACTCTAACTCAAGATTCACTTAATACACAGAGCCTCCTGTTCGCTTCATACGTCCTCGAAAGATGGCAAGTAGAGTAGAGAAAATGGTTGGGGACACTCTACTTCTAGACTGTGAGGTTTCAAGATCAAATGCTGAAATCACTTGGAAGAAGAATGGGGAAGAAGTCGAGGACTCTAGAAACATCACAATCCTTGAAGATGGCGTCATCCGTCAGTTGACCATTCACTCTCTGACAGTGGAAGATGCTGGGCAATATGTCTGCGATGCAAAGGACGATGTAATGGATTTCAGTGTGATAGTGCAAGGTAGGTTAAGCCTTGTGCCTGAATTATGCTTCTGCAGTGAATCTATGTAGAGCCAATGATGTCGCCTATGCAAGTGGCAGGCTGCATTGATGGTGATGTGTAGTTATAGTTCTAGGAAGGTTATACTCTAGGGTTTCAGAAGGGTTTGTGCTTACGACATATCTATGGTGTAGATTTAACACAGACGTACTGTCTGTACACAGGCCTAGAGAGTAGTTGCTGACCTCCAGTTGCTAAGGAAAAATGTGTGTGTGTCCCAGCACCAAAAACCTTGTGATTGTTTTGGTTTCTAGCAGATTGCTGCGGTTGCCTGTACTGTGCATGAAAGACAGAGATTTGTCTGCAAACCCTTTACATTTTCACTCCCAAGCAGCAGTAAAACTTGGGAAAACATTCACGAAAGTAGCACATTATTGCTTTAACAAACACATTTCAGACGGCAGAACTTTTACTTTGAAGGCAAACGGTATCTGTTTCCAGACTGTTTCACACTTCCCGGTTTCGCTACCATTTGGGGAGTAGTTTGCGAGTGCAGCGTGTATAGCTTAACTGCCCTGTAACCATTGGCTAGCAGTGAAGGAATACACATTTTTTCCTTTGCAGATGGTCTGGCAACATAATGGATTATTCTGTTCCAATAAATGGCATCTTCTGTTTTCTTCATTTTCAGAATTACCTGTAAAAATTCTTGGGAAAACAGATGCAAAAACAGAAAAACAATTCTTAGTGTCAGATGACATTATTCTTGTATGTGAACTCTCAAGAGCCAATGCCTCAGTCAGTTGGTATAAAGATAATAAGCTTATTGATGACAATGAGCGATACTGCATCGAAGAGCAAGGTGTTTTCCGATCTCTGGTTGTCCTAAATGCTGAGTTTGAAGATTCAGGGGAATATACCTGTGATGCAGTAGATGATAAAATGGTCTTCTACATCACTGTCAAAGGTAATATTAATAATAAATAATTAACAAATTGTCTTATCTTTATGTCCAACGCAAAATGCTAATGTGCTTGTTTTTGTTCAGAGCCTCCTGTGCAGATCATTGGAAACGCAGGCCACCCAGAGCATCATATACTGGCAGCAGGAGATGATCTTATTTTGGAGTGTGAAGTGTCTCGGCCAAACGCCACAGTTGAGTGGTTATGGAACGGCAAGATGCTGAAACCAGATACTCGTGTAAAAATTGACAGCTATGACGTTGTGAGGAAGCTTGTTCTCTCTGGACTTCAGCCCTCGGACTCCGGAGAATACATTTGTGATGCCCTCGATGACAAATTGATAACAATTGTAGAGGTCCAAGGTAAGTTAAGATGATGCTCAAAGATGTGTCAGAATTTCATATGACTAGGTTTAATGATGCTTGCATAGTGGGATTTCAAACGACTTCTTTGTAAATGTATTTTTGCTCAGAGCCACCAGCCAAGTTTCTGAATAAAAAAGCAAACAACATCACAGCCTATGAAAACGAGAGCGTCACACTGTGTGCCATTGTGAGCCATGAAAGAGCAAATGTTCGGTGGCTGAAAGATGGCCAACTATTGAACGAGGAGAACATTCACATCTCCAGTGTGGGTAATACCCACAAGCTCACCATTAATCCTCTGCAGCTGTCTGATTCTGGAGAATATGTCTGTGACGTAAAGACAGATGAGATGTATTTCAGTCTTTTAGTCAAAGGTAGGAATTTGCCACTTAACATAATGTGACCTCTCTTTCTAAGTATTTACAACTGACAAAATGACGCCATAATTGAAAACGATATTTCTTTGCCCAACAGAAATGAAGGTTAAATTTATCAGACAGTTGGAGAATATCAAGGCTCCAAAGGGAACCCGCCTCACATTACAATGTGAGATCAACAAGCCAAAAGGAGACGTTCAGTGGCTAAAAAATGGCCACGAGATCTCTCCTAGCCGTCGGCACACAATCCGGGCTCAAGGTAGAGAGCGGAGCTTTACCATCCACCAACTAATGGAGGAAGACGCTGGAGAATATGTCTGCGAATCTACAGATGACAGGACCTCAGCCACTGTCACTGTAGAAAGTAAGCCCAAGTAAATCTTCAAGAGAGACACCTAGACTCACAATATACTGGCCAATGTGCAGCTGTAACACATGACCAAAGTCTGAGCTCACAATTCATATGAATGTTTTTCAGCCCCCCGTATTATTGAGTTCATAGCAGAGCTTCGTAATGTCATCATCTGTGAAGGAGAAGATGCTGTTTTTAAGTGTGTGGTTTCACCGGAGGACACCAAGTTGGTGTGGCGCTTAAACGGCAAGCAAGTAGCCCTGAACGAGCGCACTGTCGTTTCCAGCAATGGGCTATGCCACATGCTCTGCATCAACAACTGCATGGTTTCAGATAGCGGCAGAGTGACAGCTGAAGCAGAGGGGCTGATTTCAGAGGCAGAACTACAAGTTCAAGGTGAGCTGTGGCCCCTTCGATTAACGCTTTACCAAACAAATTTGTCTGAATGATCCATAGAGGTTAGAATATTCAGCCATCTTTTACATTAAGTTTCCTTATCTTTCTCTGGTGACTATCAAACTTCAGTGAATTGGAGTATGATATAAAGAGTTTAAATGCCAGTTTACCTTTAACAGCATATATGACACATTTTCGATGCAAACAAGTTTAAACTATTGAAAAGGTGCCTTTGACAGCTTGCATTTAACAGGTTCTCATATCAGAATTCCTCTGGTTACTGACAGAGACAAGTGGCTCAGTGGTTTTGGCGTATGTTGCACTGCAGGGGGTAAGGCCCCACAGAGCTTTTTGCTCATTCCCTGTGCTTAAACTTGCCATGCATCTTTGCTGGTCTACATATTCCCGTCTGTTTGGGTGTGGCTTTACAGTATGCTTAACAAAGACCACATACATAACTTAAGCATACTGTAATTAAATAAAAGTGATACAATAAAGCTGTTGACACGCTGTTATATACTAATTCCTAACATTCACTTTAAGAGCAACAGGTGCTGTTCAGTAAGAAAATGACACCAGTTGTAGCTGAGGAGTACAGTGAAGCAACTCTAGAAGTGGAGGTGAGCGTGGATTCGGGAGAGGTGCGGTGGATGAGGCAAGGGGTGCTAATCCACCCTGGGGCCAAGTATACCCTGAAGCACAAGGGCCGCAAACACAGTCTCACCCTCCACAAAGTGTCCGTGTCTGACCGGGGCACCTACAGCTGTGAAACCCTTCATGACCGCACACAAGCCCAGCTCACAGTGGAACGTAAGTGCCCACGTGTTCTCACTATGCCCTGTTGTTGTTTGTTTACCGCTGTTGCCGACAACCCCATCTCACGCGCAGCCTCCATCACTGCTTCATGTGAAGGCAAATTTCAATTAACTGAGTAAGAGTAATTTGAGTGACCTGGGGACCAGGTTGGCACTTACACTGAAATATGATGGAATCCAACAGGTGACATCCTTACAGCCCAAGCTGACTTTCAGACCAGGGTGTTCTGTTGTGATGCAGGATCTACAAAGCCCTGATAATTACACATGGGTGGGACACACCAAATTCTATTCTAAGGGTTAAATGCTTGATAATTAAAAGATGCCTCTGTTCACAGCCCATAATTTGACTTTGTAAACAAAACAGAAAATTCCTGTGAATAAGCGTCATTTAACTTTCTCGAGAGCACTGAGGCCTGGCATACTGTAAAACGGGCATGTTGTGGTGATTAAGATGTACTTATGCTTGATTTTCTTCGCAGATGCTTCTTGTGTTTCGTAGTCCTATGATCCACAGGCCAGTGGGTGAATTAAAGGCTGTTCTTTCAACACTAGTGTGAGTGGGAAGGGGAAAGTCTGTACTTCAGGCTGCTGTTGGCACCTCCTATGAATTTGGATCTCCTCCTATTGCATCTAAATTTACACCCTGGCCTTCAAAACTGAGGTTGTTGTCATCAGGTCTCCAAAATAAACACTCCTTTTTTTTCCACAGGGAATGTGTGTCTGTGTTAGAATAAGTGAAAAATGTTGGCCCTTCCAAAGTGCACTGGGCTTTTGCGTAAAGCCCAGTGCTCAAATGGCTTGTGTATGTGCCAGCTTGTATTGTTTAACCGCTGTGCACCAAAACGACTCCACGCCTGTTCCCCAACTATAAAAGGACGCCATGTCTGCTCAGCGTTAAATGCCTGAAATGAAAATGCCTGTGTTAGGAGCCCAGTCTCTCAAACATTACTTTTCCCACTTTGGTGCCTCTGTAGCTCGAAAAATCACAATCAAGAGGGGACTGACCGACATTAAAACCACAGAGAGGGAAACAGCTTCTTTCGAGGTAGAGGTGTCCCATCCCAATGTCCCGGGCACATGGATGAGAAACGGACTCAAGCTTAAGCCAACTAATCACTTCCGCATGAGCGCCAAAGGACAAGTCCACAGCCTTACTATCTCTAACCTGTCAGTAGAAGACACTGGCACCTTTGTGTTCTGCATAGAGAATCTGAAGACCTCTGCAAGGCTTGTTGTAAAGGGTAGGTACTTTTGAAAAATGGTAAAGAGAAGCATCTTCGCGATAATGTGCGAACTGCTCAACTGCTAAGCTCAATAATTACGGAAGTAATCCAGGCCAACTTATTATGCACTTCTGTCCACAGCAGGCAAACCGCAACTTTACCCATTTTGTTGTGACCTTAAACTGGTAGCTAAAGTGGTCCACTCAAAGCTGGCCATGTGCCAACTAGTGGAGGCATGTAACAGAATGATTGACAGCACTGCTACCATTGCCTTCATCTGGGCTCGTGTTACAAACACAAATTGGCCTAGCACAACCAAGTGAAAAGCAGTAGCTCGGTTGAGTCTTTTCTGTCAGGTGTCAGTTTAACCTCATGCTGTAAAATAATCCACTCCATACCCCGTCACTCAGTATGCATCATCCCTTTGAGCTCGGTATGAAATGCTGTGGATGACAATTGGATAAAAATGTCATCGCAATGAGTCCATATAAGTTAATCGTAAAGGTTACTTTAATTTTGAGCAGCAATGCGTTTGAAGAAATTTAAGCAGGGTTTTGGTTGTTAAGTAATCTCTTTCTGCACCAGAGCCCCCAGTGACCATTTTCAGAAAACTGGAGAACCAGAGGTTCCCCGAAGGGGCAGTAATCTCCATCGAGTGTGAGCTGTCGAGACACAATGTGGATGTGAAATGGATGAAGGTCAGCGTTTGATTTTTCTATTTGTTCTTTACCGGCAACATTTGTGATATTGACAGAACACCACAGGAAAAAAAAACCCTCAAGACATTGATATTAAAAAGTTTTGTTTGTTTTTTAGAGTAATCTGCCAAATCTTTAAAAATTTTACATTTTTAAAACCAACTCTTGATCTCTGCAGAATGTACAAAGCAAATTTTTACTGCATTTTCTGCTTTAGTTTGTGTTTTCTCATCATTTTCAGGACGGGGCTGAGGTGAAGCCCAGCAAGGACTTGCGCATTTATGCAATGGGAAGGAAGCGGTTTCTCCAGATCATGAAATGCCAAGTCAGTGATTCTGGCGTGTATGCCTGCGATGCAGGAGATGCAGCTACATCCTGCACTGTGGAAGTCTACGGTACAGTCTGCTGTGTGAAATGATACCGACTTGATAGCAACCAAGTATTAAAGCAGTTGTAGGTTAAATATATATATATATATGTTACTGGTCCTAAAGTCTAAGGAGCTTGGAAAGAAAAGTGTCTGGACTTCTTTAAGTTTAAAGAAGTCCAGACACTTTTCCTTCCAGCTCCTTAGACTATGATGACCTGGATGACTGAGAACCTTCACAGACATACTGGTCCTAAATTTATATCGTTTCGATAATAAGCGATATTATGACATGGGGTGTTTTTTGCAAGAAGGACTTTACAAAAACTAGAATTAAAGGTACTAGAATGATCTTAATACTAGAATGATGACTCACTGCAGTGCCACATCAAATGGTAGGGCATTTTTAGTCAGAATTACACAATCACAGTCACTAGGTCATCTTCTGAAATATGGTGCCAAGGTGGAGCATAGAAAATGTAGATATAAAACTGAGTGTAGAGCTGGATCACTTTCTTTAAAACTGTAGGACTGTCTCTGGCCTTGGTGGAGGATGCACTCTCACACCAGGTACATGTCTTTGACATTGCTTCTCCAATGGGGTTTTGGTCTGGTGCTCCTCATCTGCTCTGTGCAGGTTGGTTAGGTTCTCTGTGCAAGAACAGAACTGTTTCTAAGATGCTTCTAACAATGTGCTGTGGCGCATCTGTTAAAACTGCAAGCTTTATCTTGAGTGGGAGTGATCAGCCACGTTAGATGGCTTGGAACCTGAATGCTACACAGCTGTATCTGGTGTATTCAACAAGAATCACGTGTTGCTTCTACACTTACGCCTACACTTGTGCCTGATTATTGGTATCTATGCTGGTATAGCTGGACATTATAGCATCAATCTCCAATTATTCACAAGGCAAACAAGCCAAGCTTCAGTTAGCAATAACCTCACTAGCTGCCTCAGTCTCAGGATATTTTCTCAAGGTGATTACTTTTTTCAGCTTTCTAGCAAGTGCAAAATTAAGCAACAGATTCAAAATTAAATTCAGCAGCGGTATATCACCTCAATCAAAGTGAATGCTTAAAATGTCTACATGTGGATTCTGTGGGCCTGAATACCCCTTCAAGTTTGCTCTGTTCAAGTTGTAATTTTAAACTAGCAGTGGTGCAACCTCATCCTGGGGCATATTTCATTGCAGCAAGCTAAAAATCTAGATGACATGGATTACTTACTCAAAGTCAAAGAGTCAAAGATTGCAAATGGCATCATGAAAACACCATAAGATAGGCTGCATTATGTGCAAATGTGGTTTGGTCCGATATACAACAACAAATAAGTAACTTAATAAGTTACTAAATATAATTTTGTATGGCCTGCCAGCTGTTTCAAGTTGTGGTTAAGGCTCCATTATATCGAGGAGCACAGTAGTCTAGTTTTGGAGATATTGTCTTTTGGCTAACAGTGCTAGCAAGATTAGTAACTTTATTCAATCTATTTGACAGTAGTTTAAAAAGCAGTGACATATTTTCAGTTTTCCTTAACAGTTAAATTAGTTTTTTGCTTGATACAACCACTTAGAGCCTTGACGACATAGGCGCATGACTTTTATGCAGTACTTACCACAAAACCGCTGTAGTTAGCACTCCTGCTTCCACGTTTCCTTCTGCTTTATAATCTCATCGATACTTTTAACTTATGTTATCTAACGTCTGCTTACAGCTAAAACGTGTTGCTCACTCAGTCATCAAAAAGTTTGCTAGTTTCAGAGTAACAATAATGACTTTGTCTGTTAGCTTGTTTGATGAAGGAAACAGAAAACAGCTGTGTAGGCATGCTAGGTGCTCCATATTTTTACATTTGCATATAATACAGTTGTTTTAATGTTTAAGAAAACACAGCTGAGAATAACATTTCTTTCTTCTTAAAAATAAAGATGAGCTACAGAGAAATTGTACTTGTGTGGCTACCATCAGGATCATATTTATAGATTCAGAGCTACATATACAAAACACATTAGTTACAAGTTACTGTGTTTGTGTAAAATGGAGAAACTTAGCTATACAAAGATATTATTCTAATAAACTTTTCATAATTGTAGCCCCAATAATACTATTAGGCTATCATTACTAATTAGACTGGGAAGTTAATGAGATATTAATAATTAATAATAAATTATTAGTACTGCTGGCTGTAGCTGGTATTTATGGCCATGAGTTGAAACTGCATTCTAGACCAGGCTTTGAGCTTTGCAAATACAGCACAACACTGCCATCTGCCTGCAACATTTATATGTTTTATGACTGTTGGATGTGTGAATGAGGACTCCATTGTAATCTTAAATATGTATGTACATATTTTTAAATTTTAATTCTGCAGAGCGTGAGCTGGTGATCCTCCAGGGTCTTGTGGACCTGGACATCCAAGAGGATCAAAACGCTGTGTTTGTTTGTGAGATCTCTGTGGAGGACGTGCCGGGGGAATGGTACAAAAATGGGGAACGGATACAGCCCACCAGCACCATTAAGATCCGCCAGGAAGGTTTGCAAAGAACAAAACAAACAAACAAGAATGCATTTTAGGACTTTAACCAGAAAGAAAACTTGAGAACTTGAAAAAATATTTCATAATAAACGTTTCACAATTTTTCTCATTTCAGGGACAAAACATTTTCTTCTCATGTGCAACGTGCGAGCAGAGGACTCTGGAGAGGTTAAGTTTGTGGCGAGACACATTGAATCTGTTGCTTACCTGGAGGTGGAAGGTATTAAAATAATGCACCTAATTTCTAACTAATTAGAATAGATAAACCATACTGGGGCAACCCAATGATCCTTAATTGTTTACATTTTTTTTATTTTTTGGGGGGTGGGGTGGGGTAATTCAATGGTTTTTGCTCAGTCATCCAACTAAACAGGATTCTTTAAAACCATCAACAGTAAAATTTCATTTTTTCAATCCAATAATAAACTAGCTTCCCATTTTCTGTCTTTAGTGCATCTATTTAATAAACAAAATATGTATTTTCTAATCATTAAAGCAAAGTGAGGTAGGTTACAATGACTATCTCAGTGTGTTGTGATTTCTTCTCTAAGAAAACAACAGGACCCATATTTAAACTGCATTCCTTCCCTTTCAGAGCTTCCAGTCAGTATTGTAAAACCTCTGCAGGACAAGACGGCCCTTGAGAAGAGCCGTGTGATCTTGGACTGCACAGTGTCCAACCCCAGATGTAGCATCCGCTGGTACAAAGGCAGTAATGTCATCCTGCCCTCTGAACGCTTCGAGATCTGCAGCGAAGGATGTTATCGCAAGCTGGTCATCCAGCAGGTGGCGCTAGATGATGAGGGCACATACAGTGTGCAGGTTGGAGATTATACTTGCTCTGCAAAACTGACAGTGGAGGGTAAGAGGCTTTTTCATTAAAGCTTAACATCACCAGTCCAGAAAAATGTCATATGACTAAAATTTAGGTCTAGCTCTTTTAGCAGGATATTGTTTTGTAGGCATGCACCACCTGTACTAGGTCTGTTTTTATTTCTATGCCATTGTTTATCCCATAAAATAGGTTGTAGAGGCAAATGTCAGGACTTCCCTTCCCTTCCCCACAGAAAAATACCCAAAGTCTGTTATTAGAGCTGTAACAGGATAAAATCCCTATCTTATAGTAGTGTAACTGCAACAGAAAATACTGTGTGCATATATAACCAGATAGTGCCACCTACTGGAAAAGCAGAGTTACCGCATGTAATTTCTTATCTTGGAAAAGGCGTAATATCAGGGCACATTTTTATGTAGAAATGAATCTGTTTTAATTTCACAATTGCCTCCTTCATAGATAGTTTATAGATAATGTTCATAGATAGGTCCCCAAATTGGCAAATGAAATTCATCTACACTGATTTGATTCTACACTGATTTCATAGTTTAGTGGTTTACACATTTGCCTAACGCATGAAGGAGTCCTGTTGGAGAACAGAATGAGAGCATGGCCAGCAGAAGAACCCCAAAATTTAAGGTTGTTCCTGAGAGGGCAAATCTGCCAAATCAATTATGGAGAGCTATCCACTGTGGCAATGCTTTATAAATATGGGAACAGTTTAAAGAAGCATTTTAAAAAAGTAGGCTTTATTTAACTTTCAGGCAAGCAATGTAATAATGATGATCCAAAAGGCAAAAACATGGGACGTTTCTTGGCAACATAATCTGACATTGAAAATATCAGCCAGCCTCTTTGATGTAAGACATTGACTATTGTAATTAAAAGAAAAATCATCCATCCACCTTCTTAAGTGCTAATTAGTATACAGGAGCAACACTGTTAAAAAGATTCCGTGCTCTGGATGTTTGTCTGTTACCCTCGATTTGACTAGCGAACCTATAATATATCCTTGAATTCTGATGTTCAGAGTTGGTTATAGAATAAAATCTTGAACAATTAGATTATAGCTTTCAATTTTGACTGTGTGGCTGTAAAATTTGGTCACAGTTTTTCAGTCTTGAAAATTTCATGTGGCTGTATTCTGTACTTATGAAGTTATGAGAGCACTAAAATGCTGTTTAAAAAAAAAAAAACTGTCAAAAAATCATTTTTTCAGCCTCCTCACTGTGGTTTCAGGGCCGGTGAAAATTTTGTAGTTTTATTAAATAGACAGAAATTATTGGGAAATAAATGAGCTGATTCTGAGGGGATCAGGTGGGCCCTTGTTCATATTTGGTTGATTTTTCTATGGATTTTCCTTCAGATTATTTTGGTGCACTGCTCTGTAATTAAATAATTTTTAAAACCAGTTTTGTTAATTGGGGTTTAATTACCATAGCATATATTTTATCATACATTTTTGTTTATTAATGATCAGAAACATGAGGGAAATACAAATTCCTTTGTTTTAAAATTACAATATAAATTATGTTTATATCTAATTAATTACAATAACTGAGTTATATCCATCTATAGACACACACACACACACACACACACACACACACACACACACACACACACACACACACACACACACACACACGCGTGCTCAGGCACAAGCACTTGTTCACACTGGCATAGGCATGACTCGTGGCTC
>VVHJ01024857.1:10059-33196 GCA_015107715.1 Tylochromis polylepis
TGAATTAGTCATGGCCACCAGCATTAACAAATTAGGGCTCTTTTATTTGAAACTGTTCACCTTTTACACATTGACAGTTAACACAGACAAGCCTTTGTGGTCCCTCTGGCCCGAGACATGGTCAGTGACAACGTGTGCTGGATATCGACTGGGATGGCTTATGGTGGATGGAAAGCTTTCTCACACACTCTCTCTCTCTCTCACACACACACTCACACACACACACACACACACACACACACACACACACACACACACACACACACACACGCCAGGACAGATACAAAAAACACACAGTACGACATATACTAACCATCTAACATAGTCTAACCATCTAATGTAGACATCAACAGAGGAGGGGCTTAAAGTGCATACAGGAACAGAGGAGGGCTTTGCTCACTCCTACAATTTGTAACAACCTTTTAAATTATGAGTGACAGTAATCCTCCACCAAAGCAATGATCTAAGTGCCACGCTGCATCTTTACAAAAAGCATATCCCCACCATTTTTTTAGCTCAAACTGTGCCTCGCTTCATGAAATAATGACACTGCATAGTTCACGGGGTTAGTCTTATATATTATTGCGGTACAATGTAGGTTCAAGTCCAGGGTCTAGGCATTAGCCACGGGCAGCAGGATGGCACAGAAAGCACATAAAGTCCAGTGAGATTAGAGAAATAAATCCAGCATGAGAAAGCACCTGATGCTCTGAATGGAGGTTAATCCACATGAGGAGAGGTGAGAAACAGTACGGGTCCGATCATGACACGATGATGTTCAGTATTCTGGATGCATAGAAGGAGTACGGTTGCCGAAAGCACTCCTTGGCCTGGTCTGGGTGACCCGTGTGGTCAGTTCCTTGAGCAGAGGCAGAGTAGCTCCAGCTGGGTCGAACGGGTCAATAAGGGGCAAATAGGACTTGTGGATGGGAGGTCCTGACAGGCCCAGGGGCTGGGCGGAGCAGTGCAGCAGGCAGGGTTTGTGTCTGAAAGAGCGCAGGGGTCGGGGTGTGATTAGTGGCGCTGTTCGTGCGGTGCGTGAAAGAGTTGCCGATGGCTGCGGCAGCTGCTGCCACTGCCGCCAGGTGAGCAGGTATGATCTGTGTGGTCAGAGGCTGACACTGGCGCTCCTTCCCCAAAATCAATTTTATCTGGTGGAGACAGGAGAAAAATAGTTATATGTGCACAGGATCGAGAGAGCAATGGAACGGTATAATCAAGACATCTCTGCAAAGCTGTCACACAAAGTATAATTATACTTTAAACCAGGCAGGATGTAATCTAGAACTTCAGATACAATTCTTAGTATGTTAATCAAGTTTTAACAGCGATGCGAGAATGTAATATTCTTTAATTTTAAAAAACAAGATGGCTTTCTGATATTGAACGTTGTCTAAAGTTAGAGCAAATAGGTGTCCAGGACAGGAGCATAAATCTAAATTAAACTGCTAAAATCAAACCGATGTTCAAGACAAGTTTTGCTGTTTTTAAATCAGACAAACTACCATGTAAGGATCCTGCTCAGTTTGCTTGGACCGCCATTTCTTTCAAACATTTTATTCAACAATCAACAGCGTACACTGCTGGATAATTAAAACATTTCCTACATACTACATCAGAAACTCTTTGTATTTGTTAACTGAATGTGCTAAATTTACTTTTTCCTGCTTAAGTTTGCCTATTTTTGTTTACAGGTTGGTTGTGAGACCAGAGGCCGTGATTATGAAACAGGATTTTATCTTCTCCAGGTAACTTCAGGGTTCACCTGGAATTTTCTGTACTAGAAGGTTGTTCCAACCCCAAGTTACGTTCCAGATTAGTGATCAATAGGTATGAAATCACCGCCTATTGACCAATCGGTTCTCCAGAAAATAGCATCAATTCTCCGATCTCTGTGCATGGATAGTGACGGTTTTTTCCATGATGAGGATCAGTAATAGATTCAAATTTATTCCTTGATATTTTTTCTCTGGCTGGAAACGATTTTTTGTCAGATAAGCATGAATGTGATCCTAAAGCAGGACTTCTATTTGTACCTCCTGAATTGTGCATTGACTAAAGTCTAATTAATTTTATGAAATATTCAATATTAATTCATCAGATTCTCCCAGAGTTTAATGATAGAGTTGTGATATTGATAACTCTGTAAACTTCCACATTCAGCTTTTGTGCTGGATTTCTTTCGTGGCTTAGAATAGGGCAAACTTTACTAAGATAATAGAGCTCTTCCAGTCTTGCTGACCAAACTGTTTAAAGGTCTCACACATTCATACAGCAATAGGCTAACTAAACTAAATGTGCAGTGCTTTTCCTCTCACACACTCATACCGCTGTTCTGTCTACAGCCGCTGTGCTACTTTCAGTCTGTATTGTGCGTTTAACCTCTTCATATTTTTCCAATATTCCCCTTTTATCTTCCTCTGTAAAATCAGCTGCTCTGCTGCCAGAAGGCAGAGCTGAAGGTGGCTATAGTTGAAGATGCTAAGATTCTAGTTGGGAACGACAAGGAGAGACAGGATTCTCAGAAATGAGAATATCAGAGGGGCAGCTCAGGTCGAGCGGTTTGGATTTAAAGTTAGAGAGGCAAGGCTGAGATGGTCTGAACATGTACTGAGGAGGGAGAGTGGATATGTTGGGCAAAGGACATTAAATATGGAGCACTGAAGGCTCACGGAGGTAGCGACGGTGAACAAGCGGAGGGGCAGCGCAACAAAAAGAGAAGGTGAGATGGAGGCAGATGATGTGCTGTGGTGTGTGCAACACACTCTAAACTGGGATAAACTTAACTGTAGTAAATAAAACACAAATAAACAGAAAAGTGACAGCACTGCTATGGCTGTGAGATGAGGCAAAAGAGTTCAATGGGGCATCGAACAGGTGCCAGAAATCAGCTGCTAATTGAAACAGTTTTGTTTGATAGGGAGTTGCCACAGCTGAGATGAGAGACAGAGGTGAAAAAGTCAACCTCTGCACTGTGTCCAATATTGTTGAGCAGCGTTATCGTCAACTCAGCTCACTACTGAACTACTCGCGTAGTTTTAACAGAGGAAGGAAAAGGACAAAAAAAAAAAATCTTGATGTGACAGGGACACAAACTGTGCCTGACCTCCAACAAAAACCTAAAAAAAAAAAAAAACGGTTTAAAGGTCACCAAAGTTATCTGGCTTAATCTTCTGTATCAGTATTCTCATGGCACCAGTATGGCAGCACTTGTCATGGATTATCAATCACTGATTCAGGCTCCGAAGCCCTGTGGGATGCATTCTTTACTCCGTGCTCATCAGAAAAGCTCCTCTCCGTTAACTCAGTCAATGATGGGTTTCAGAAAAAGTCATTTCCCCCACACTGGTAACCCCCATGCTTCGTCCCAGCAAACAGTGGGTGTGATGAATGCGCTTTTCTGGTGCCTCTTTTGTAAGATGAAAAGTTCGGCTGTCCTTTATCTTCCCCACTTTGATTCCATATGGCTCCTTCTTGCATGCTGCTAATCATGTGTCATATGACACTCAAAAATCTTTTAACAGTTGTCTCAACTCGCCGGGAGTGCGAGAGAGATCGGGTTTTCTACAGGATGCCAGAAAGTTAAACAATGATCTCAAGAAAGTATCTGAAAGTTTTCTTTTCGATGCATTTCTCTTATTCTGCGGTTTGTCAGCTTGCCTGACTCTAATATGAACTGCTGTGGTGCTGAAGACCACAGTCTGGGGCACTCCAAATAAGTTAAAACTGACATTTACAATCAACTCTAAACAGCGTTCAACGCGAGCCTGCATTCCACCTCCAGCACGCTGGCTCAGAAAAGACTTCAGCCGTGCCATTTTTGTCAATAAAATATTAAGTTTTCAAATTAAATGGCATCGCGCACTGTCACAGGTTTTTAATAAAAGCTGGATAAGGGGTGATCCGGTTATGAGAGCTGACATTTTACTGAAACAGGTACCGTCGAGTGGACGGAGCATGCTTAAACAAAAAACACTTTAGAAGAGATGTGCAGGATTTTGTGCCGACAAACAAAGAAATTCTGAGTGTTGAATGTTTTCTGTTCTTTCCCACAAAAACAAAGTACTACCACAAGAAACTGCAGCACCTGGAAGAGGCTGGAAAAGGAGAGAAAGACAAAGGATCTACCAACTGCTACTTGTGGGTTGATGAGTCGGTCTTCCAAGAGCCCATTAGCTGTGAGTCACTTTGGCTGTTGTGTTGACACCAGCGGCCTTTACAACAAAGCAAGATCAACATACCCTGAGGGGTTAGTTGGAGATTAATGGGGTAGTGAGGTGTGCTGAGCCTAAAGCCAGAGATTTCACGATAACAGCTTTATTTACCTGGCTAGGTTGCCATGGTGACTTTGTTAAGCATGTGACCTGGTCAAGAGCAGGTTCTTCTCAATGTTTGGTGTGATATGTTTTGTTTTTTGGTTTTTTTTAACATGGAGCTTGGTGGGCTGCACGTTAGTAACACTGCTAAATAAAGCCATGCAGTAAAATCTGAGCAGCACAAACTGTGTGGAATTTGCATGCGTTTGGTTGGTGATGCAGAAAACTCCCAATCTGCTGCCACGTCTGTTTTATCCTGCTGAAGTCGCAGCCAACAGAGCACAGATTAGAAAATCCATCCATTCACTTCCCCTTATCCTTTTCAGGGTTGCGGGGGAGGAGCCTATCCCAGCTGTTTTAGGGCAAGAGGCAGGGTACACCCTGGACAGGTCGCCAGTCTGTCGCAGGGCTAACACATATAGACAGACATTCGCGCTCACACTCATGGGCAATTTAGAGTTTCCAATTAACCTATCCCCACTAACTGCATGTCTTTGGACTGTGGGAGGAAGCCAGAGTACCCGGAGAGAACCCACGCAAACATGGGGAGAACGTGCAAACGCCACACAGAAAGACCCCGGCCTGATGGTGGAATTGAACTCAGGACCTTCTTACTGTGAGGCAACAGTGCTAACCACCGTGCCGCCTAATTGATTAGAAAATCAATTAGTCTATTATTTGTTGCAGAGAACATTCAATCAGTAAAATTTATTTCACTTTAATCTCGTGAGAAACTAGATGAAGTGATTTTGACACCTTTATCATTGGGCTACAGGAGTGTGTCAGACCTGAACACGCTGTGTAGGTTTCACACCTTTAATATGCAGCTATCATGTATCAGAAATAAAGAGCAGCACTGACAGTGGTAAGATCCATTTGTTAACTTGTGAATTCACAGGATTAACCATTTTCTGCCAGCAGCTTGCCTTCTTTTTATTCACATATTATTTAGAGATATTTTTAAAGCTCTCCATCACTCGTTCCTCTATGACCAAAGCAGGCGACACTTCAGTCCATTTTTACAGAGAAAGAAATGACACGACGAACACAAGTAAGCGTGCACGGAGCCTGAAGCAGAAAGCCTGAATTAACAAAGCAAGATGATAACCGCTGTCGTGGTAACCATAATCTCAAACTGGGGTTTTTGGTTGTTAACACAAAGAAAGCTCAGTTGATCAGCGTCAGATGTATTGGCGTATAAGCTGATCTTTGATTGCTGCAACCTGTTATTGTTACGCTTGGTAGCAATGTGCTGTGTAAACACCTAAATCAATACAAAAAAAAATGAATTGCACACAGATATTCCATAAAAGACGTGTAATACATAATGGGCCGTTAACGTCAGTGCAGAAACATTCAATTTCCACAGCTCGACCAATGTGTGTTTGACCTGAGTTGGCTCATAGAAGACTTCTTCTTTTATTTGTATTAAGTAAGTGTTATTCACCATTTATCAGCTGCAACTCTGACATTCTCTGTGAGACTCAGTCAGTAATCTTTGAAGAAGCCCCACCACCAAGTAGCATTGTGGGACTAACATGTAAAACATGTTAGACTAGTTACAGTTATTTCTTTTCTGCTCTGACCATTAACCAGAATCACTGAATACCGAGATTTGTTTGAGTGAGAATGATAAAAGTTCCTCTAACCTGGAGCACAACTGGAGAAAAACTGATATGTTATTACATGATTAGTGTTTTACTATGACTATAAATTAAAAATTCCCACAAAGAAAAGAATCACGTACGCTGTAAGTTATATTTCCTCAAATTAGAATCAGCCCAGAAAATTGAAATTGGTATATCTCTGCTAAAAAAAAACAACCCAGGGCTAAATCTGGCTTAAATCCTGCTTTGTAATGCAGCAGTCTGAGCTCGTGTTGCTGATAAGATAACTGAGGTGTGCAGTGACTCACCGGCTGCTTGGTCTGGCCTTTCTGTGGTTTGCTGTAGGGGCTATATTTCGGTTTGGCTGGTTTACCTGCTGCTCGGTCTTTATGACGCCGGCTGCTGATGTGCTGGAAATGAGACACAGATTCAAAATGAATCACACTTTAATGTTGTCCTTTTACTGCAGTTATTCTAAAATGAAAATGTGCTTTTGACTTTAAAATAACACAAACAGATCGATCATTTGGGATTTCTATCAGTGAACTTGTTTAAATGAATAAAAAAAAAAATGTATGTTTACGCTACAGAGCAGGTTCCGTAAGACTAGTAAGTCATTTGTTTTTCTGACTTAATCATTAAACCACCTCCAAAACAGAGCAGGGAGCCCTCTTCATGCTCTACTGAAAAATATCCACGTTCAGTTTCATAACAATCTGTCTGAGAAACAGCTTCTTACCCTAAAACTGCAGTACTGCAGCAATAAAATGTGCAAATGTGGTAAAGTGTTTTGAATGTGTGCAACAATCTGTTAATGCAAATATGGTTTGTACTTGCACAGAAACAGTCAAATGAAAATAGATTGGGAGGCATCACTGAGATGGAAATGTACATTTATTTTTTTTCTCTTCTTAACCCTGTAAAGCCTGAACCATGAAATACTTTCCAGAAAATTTTTTTTTTTTTTAAACTGGTGTGTTTATTGATCCTCCTGACATATTTAAAAATCTAGAAATTGAATATGAATGTGCAAATATGTGTTTAATTTGTGTCATTTTCGCTACATCTGGCATCTATTGCTCATGGTTTATTTAAAACAAACAAAAACATACAAGGGTTTTAACCCACATATAGGAAAAAAAAAATTACACTAATGAGGTAGAGATCTCAAAGACTCAAATTGACAAACGTAAATCTGTGTTTAAAGGTTTCTGATGTGTGCTCAGAGTTGAGCAGACATTTGGAGGTTCCTTTACACCTAAACAAACCCAATTATGCACACACGCAGTGCAGATTCAGAATAGGCACACACAGTTGCAAATAATACTGCTACACTACTACCCCCATAAACGGGCCACTGCACAGAAAAACTAGAAAAAGTGAGTTCTTTGCATCATCATCACCTCTGTTTTTTTTTTTTTTTCTCAAATCCTTTTCATGAACCCAGGAGTGAACATGGGGAACAGAAAAGGAGGTACGAAGACCAAAAATATACCTCTTGACTCATGGCAAAAGATCTTACAGCTTTATGGGTTTCACACCTGTGGTGAAAATGACTGCAGTTCTATCGCTGCAAGTTACACTGCAGAGCTTTTTACTAAATGCCACTCTATATTCCATTATTAAATACAATTCATGTTGAAAGCCTCGGAGCGTCAAGCGAAATCTGAATAAACCAATAAAATAGAAGACAGAAATACAGTCTGACCTAAAGCCAGCAAATTCAGAGTGGGTACATGCTGACAACAAAAGGCAAATTTCTGGCTGTGTCTAAATTTCACAAGTCCTTGCAGTGGGCTTAACAATCACACTTTTCTTCTGCTTTCAGCTCTAACTAAAATGTGTCATGCTGGATTCTTTTCACAGAGAATTGCTGCTGTTCAGAAGTACTCGGCAAAAGTTCTCGCATGAAAAATTCATACAAATCCCGTCTGTCTTCAGGGAGAAAACTCGAGGTTAGCTCAGACAAAACAGAGTGGTCTTCAGCTACTGTAGAAGACATTCCCCCAAATGACAGAATGATCAGCACTACAAGAAAAGAAGATCTGCACAGTGTCCCACGGGAGCTTTAAAGATACACACGGAGCTATTTCAGTCACAGTGGCACCTTTGTCACCTTCTATTGTACCTCACTTAATCTCGAATTAAAACGGCCAATTTCTTGACTGCATGCTTTAACTAGCTTTTTTTTTTTTTAAGGATTTCTGCATTCATAAAGACCTCAGACAGACATCCAACAGGAATAAAGGTAAAACTCATTACTAGTTGCTCTTTAAATCCAGTCTGGCTCTTATGTGACTTTAAATAGGTCTGTTTTCAAAGAGGAACAAAATACCATTTTTCAGCCTCAGACATTCAAGCATCCTATCACTAAAGAATCTAAAATAATCCTCAACAGAAAGAAGCATCTATAAGAAGCAGGTCCATATCCCGAGGTGAGGATGAATTTGGTCTCCCAGTAACTGCAGGTAAATGCAAGTTTTTTTAGGAATACGTTTTGTGGCGGGGCGTGGCTTGCGGGGCCGTGCGGTGGAGATGGCTTCACCTGCACGGCATCAGTAATCACGCCTCGCCAGTCATAAAAGGGTCCTGACTGTCATGTGTTGTGGTTGGTGTTATGTGCGGCTGGCAGCGGGAGAGCTGCAGCCGGTGTCTGTTTAGCAGCAACCGTTAAGAGTGTATCGTGTGTGAATTGTGTTTGAATAACAGTATGTGGAGCAACATGCCCGAGTCGTGGGGTCTGCCTTCAGTCCGTCACACGTTTATTATAATAATGTAGGTTACTGTGCTTTTCTGCCTTCATCTGCCTTCTCAGAGGGCACGGAAAAACAGACAGTCACACCTATGGCCAAGTTAAAGATCACGTGTTATTTAATATATTCAAGTTTAAGATTGTTAGATGACAGGACTGCATTCCACATCAAGAAATCCTTAAACATGCCAACCACATTCTGCCTATTGAACCAATGCTGCCCGCAATGGCTGGTATGTTTGTCACATGGAGGATAAGCGGCTACCAATCCTATGTGGTCAGCTAGCTCAGGGCACCAGAAGAGTCAGTCATCCCAAACTGTGTTTTAAGGAGAAGGACAAAGGAAAACCTCTGGTGCTGCCTGGCGATCTTTGGAGAGGTCAGATCGCTGCAGAGAGGACAGACCAAAGGACACGTCCTGTGGCAACCACTGAAACCAGGACCTCCCAACTGATTTGCATGAACTGCAACACAGACTTCAGTTCATGTGTCAGCCTGCAGTGCAGTAGCAGATGGTGTCAAGGCCAAGCCACCGGAAGACATCTCGGAGCCTGAGATGCCAGTGGTAATTATTTTGTAGTCGTAGTTTTCCCAGAGTTTCTCACTCTCATACTGTGTTTACGCCTTGGTCCCATTTGTTTCCTTTCCTTGTATATCTTGTTTAGAGTTGGTATTCGTGTCTCCTTTGGTTGGTTCCTGTGTTACTCTGAGGGTTTGTTTTCCTTCATGTCTGGTGTCACTTTTGCTTCCTTTCTGTCTTTCCCTGATTCCCTGACTGTTTTGTCCTGTTGTTAATTGTGTTCACCTGTCTTCCTCTCCCTCCTGTTTCTTATAAGTAATCAGTCTGCTGTGTACTGTATGTAAAGCCTTGTTTCCTTTTGTCCTTGTCGAGCTGTGTGTGAATGCTTCTCCATGCTGCCTTGTTTACCATTTATAGTCCGAGTTCTTGTGTTTATCTTCCTGGATTTTCTGCTCTTGCGTTCTGTTTTTTGGTGTTTTTGACCTTTTTTCAGCCTAAAGTAGTTTGGTTTTTGTTTGAGTTGTCTGCATTCTGTATTTCAGGTCTTCAACACGTCAGCAATCCATGTGTGACTGTAGGCACCAGGAGAAAATGCAAACTACACACACAAAGCTGATCAGGGGAGTGAAACCACTGACACTAACCACAACACCAGCGTGGTACACTCAGTGAAAGACAATCATAGTCAGTGAGAAACTGCACTTACAAGTTCTAATGTTTGTGTCAATTGTCCAGTCTAGCCAGCCTCCTTTCCCCTAAACTGTGAAAGGATTCATTCTGATACATTTATTCAATCAAATATTATATATTTACTTTAACTTATTATATATCCTCCCCCAGTCTGATCTAATAAAGTCGCGGTGGCATTAAACAAAGTGGTAAACCTCCAAACAGACCTTTTTTAATAAAAGCAATGGAAATATGAAGCTAAGTGGAATTTCATTTTGCCACTGTATGTCATGCACTAGGTTTTATTTCCTTTTCCAAATGCAGGGAATGTAGTTGACAGGTATGGAAATAAAATCAAACCTTTCACAAATGAGAATATTTTCCAAAAAGCCAGACTGCTCCCTCAAAAGCCAAATGATTCACTGATACACTGAATAATAAAAAAAAAAAGTTAGATGATGACGACTGGAACGACTTTTAATTTTCTTTGATATTTGTAATGCATGATGAACATGATAAGTAAAATGCCATATTATTCCAAACATTTTGATTTTATGTCAGTCTAATCCGTATACGGCTTTGCTTGTTTAATTAGATCTTGTGACCAATTTTACACAGAAATCCATTTTCCAGTTTACTACTGAGCGAGCGTTTCAGAGTGTCTCGGTCTCCGTTTATATCTCTCACCTGTTTTAGCTGAGTCTCTGAGTTGACGTGCACGTCACACGTCTCACAGTAAAACGTTTTGTTCTGCAGGCCTGTGGACGATTTGGAGGATGTAGCCAGTTTGCTTTTGACTCCTGCTCGAGGAAAAGACTTGATGGAACCCACGCCGCTCCTGGCCTCGAGCATCGTCTTGTGCTTCGTACCTGCAGGTTCAAACAGGAAGCAGTTTGGTCAGCAAATCTTCATTCAGCTGAGGCCACCTGAGGGAAAAGGGCTCAACGTATATATTATCCTCAGGTCACAGATCAAAGTAAGTGAACAGTCCTATTAAACTCACTGAGGAAAAGGTTGACCTTTTGACCAAATACTTCTCAGGGCTAGGGAGTAAGGGCCAGGTTGTAGGTCACTCCCTGGAACAATACCTCCCCTAGCACTTAGCTGCAAGGGCCAAGACTGGTTCACTGGTTCATCCAAAAACTCTGCAGAACTTGTTTCAGTTCCACTCAAACAGAAGCTCAAGTCGCCAACACAGATGTCACTAATATAGGGTACTTGTGCAGTAAATTAGCATGTTGTAATATTGCTGTTCAGTATTCAGCAGGAAATCACTACATTTCAAATTGAAATGATTTTTGGGCAAACGATCCAACCGCTAGTTGAAAGCCATTAGTTTAATCTGGATATACTTAGGTCCAGCTCTTGTAGCTCCGTAGTGTAATCCAACAGGTTGAAGAGCTAAAGAAGGAGTTCCAAGTTTATGCAAAACTGTCACTGCCAATTGAAGTCAAGCACTGAACCCAGAGATGGACTTTCCCCTAACTGAAAGCAAATGGAATATTTTAGCTATTACAACTGCTAAAAAAAAAAAAAATACTGCTGACAACAATGGGCTGCAAAGCTGGTCGAATGGTTATGAGATGACCAAATATTCTGTAATGAAGAAACCTGATTTGTGTGAATTCATGTAGAGCTTTGTGGTCACTTGCGAAATCCAGCGGCCTGATGAGCCTTTCAGTGTTTGGTGTTTTTCATGGTGGACAAACTGTTTAGAAACCTTTATTTGACTGTTTTATGTTGTTAAAACTTTAATGAAGAAGTCAGTGTTTAAAATACAAAGAGATCGCGGGCAGAAGCAGTGGGACAACGCAGTGCATGAAGCTCAGACTGACAGCAAAGATGACTCCGTGTACTGTGTCTTTGTGTGTTTGTGTGTGAATGCAGTATGAAAAATTAGTTTGAAACACTGACTTGCTTTGTTTTCAAAAGCAAGGATGTCTCACAATACCTGATCCGAGTTTGATAAAAGGCTCCTATGGAAACTACCGAAGGATAATTGAAGAACTGTGTTTTTTCAAGCTTCGGAATGATTGTTGAAGACAGCGGAGATGACTCTACAATAATGACAAACAAACGCTTGAACACTGAAGAAACCCAGCAGATAACAACCTTCCCCACAAAAAGCACTGACTCACTGAAAAAAATCATTTCAACACAGATGCTGTCACGGAAATTGCACAACATGGAATGAAACAATCATGCAGAGTCCGTGTTCACTGAGAAAAACACAGCCAGCAGGTAAACACCGTACAGCGTTCGTACGGCCGGTCCAACCTTATTTTTTGTCGTTTTTATTTCAAATTGGGAGGGAAAAAAACAAAAAAAGGTCCGTCATCCACTCAAACTCTCCACATTTGCGGCAAATCTTGGCACACATCTCTCACCACTATTGTGAGCCTCCAGCTGCGACGCGGAGTTAACTGCCACTTTGCAGAGGGAGCAGTAGAGAAGACGACGAGCTTTCTCCTCCTCCGTTTCTGTGTCTGTCTCCGCTTCGGGTTCAGCGTCGGGCTCCGGGAGGTCTGGTTCTGATGGGGAATTTAGCTTTGAGTGCCCCTCGTCTCCCCCAGCAGCTGAGGTAGTCTCTGGGGCTGCGGCCGCCGTGCTGCTCGGCACTGTCAGTGAGGCCACAGGTGCTGGCGTCGGAGTGGTAGGGGTCACCAAGGATGCCAGGGGTTGTGCTGTTCTGAGCACGGGGGAAAGCGCTAGGGGCGCTGTTCCAGGGAGGCCATCTGTAAGGAGAAATAAATCACACAGAGAAATGCATTTGTTTAGAATCATACTGCTCCATCCATCATTCACGGACAGAAATGTTTTATTCATGTGGTGTTCACCCAACAGGTGGCTTAATGTGTTTTTATTGAGACTTCACAGGATCATTTCTATTTTATTTGTTTGCTTTATTAAAGAACATAACATGAAATATTGATCTAAAGTAAAAGAGGTACTGCTGTACACTGTCATGCAGCCCATGCCTGCAGTGCTGGCCTACTTTTTTTTTCTCTGTCTCTCGCTCTCCTCCTTTCCCATCTCCATGAGCTTTGTTTCTTTTCTCTCTTGCATGCTGTCCAGACAGAAATCCGTCTCAGTGTGCCATCCTTAAGGATAAAACCCCTCTGGAGGAGAGAGGAGGGTTGCAGAATATACACAAACTAGGGATACATTGTTAGAGTATTTCCTAACTCCTAACAATATTTCCTAACTCATTAATTTACCACTGGAACTGGTTCAGCACTAGTTTTGACAGATACCCGAAGGCAAGGCATCTGTATCATATTGCAAATGGAAAAAGCTGCATCTCAAGTAAAAACCGTGGTGGGAGGGGGACTCTGCAGATATGTATTCATAAGCTGTTTCAGGTATTTAAGATGATCAGCTGTGTAATCAAACTGTCTGCCCTTCACTGTTTGTGTGTGTAGGCTATATGTGTGTTTTATAAATTAAGAACATGAATATATCATAGCTCAATCTTCTTGTCACAATTAGCCACGCTGTGAATTTCATTCACCGCAGGCCTAATTATATTCAGACATGAACACTGGTATTCACAATGGTAGATATTGTGGATGAGCCACATGTCGTATTTAATAGACCCGCCTGAATCACTTTATAATGATGTCTCTAGAGCTAGCACAGTTCGTTTTGTTAAACTTGTTAAAACTCGACTCCTCTCTCCTTGCACATCTTCCTCTGCCCGAGTCTTTGGTGAGAGGGACTAACACACACGGAGATGAGGTGAGGAAAGGAGGAAAAGAATCAAGGATGCACAATCTGAGAAGCTAGGCTAGTGTTTGTGTGCAATCCTGGGTGTGGCTTTCTCCCACCGGCACCAGCACTGCTGCACATGGCTTCAATCAAGTACTCATCAAGCTGCAGTGTTTATATTCCTTTCACTCACTTCCTGCCAAACTGTTTGCATCACCGGTGTGGTAGCAACTCCTGGCCCTTTCATAAAGATTTTCTTAGTTGTAACTTGGCTCTCTCCTTCTTTGCAGCTCACTGCCCGCTCCAGTCTCACACCAAAACAACACCATTCATGTGCCCGTCCGCTCTCCACCAATTACTCCAGCTTCTTCCCCCCTACTTGCTCCTGCTTTGCCAGCTCAAGACTCCAACATGGTCTGTTTTGGGGGATTTGGAAATGATGGCTTATGATGGCTGGATTTAGATCAAGTTATTTTTTTCTATTAATTATATTAAAAAAAGCTGAATGGTGCTTTTCCATCGAGACACGTTAGTTGTTTAGGAGCAGACAGATGTCATTTTGCAAAATCAGCACATAAGGAGTGGTTGAGAAGCTACAAACACAACATGTTTTGTTGCTAAAACTTGGACAGACGAACTGCACCGAAAGCAACAGCTCTACAGTCACAACAGCCTTAAACATATACTGCGGATAAACATGGCTTTGGCAACATAAACCCTGCTCGGTTTTGAGACGTCTGTCACGAAACAGAATGGAAACGTGCACTTCCAAAAACCTGTGTAAGTTGATGCATGTGCATCACCATCCAGTAACACACAGAATGCAAGTGCAAGAGTTTCAAATGGCAGCCATCAGACTTGCTCTTGTCACCTGTTCCAGTGTTTCTCTCAGAAAGACACCATCGCACTCACTGGAGACTCTGACACAATAACACAAACAGTGCCCTGAAGGATAAAACAAAAAGAGATTTTTAACTGATGAATGCAAGTGACAAGATGTGAACCTCATGGCTGAGGGAATGTGTAATGGTTTAGCAGGGGTGTCAACCTCAGTTTCACTAAAGGCCACAGCGGGGGAAATAAGAACCACATGAAGGCGCGGACGTGCTGTTCGTTGACCCGCTTTAACTTAATTGTAAAAAGTAAACACAACTGAAGTCCTAAAGCTGTTTAGCCATTATATCATTCAGCCGAGCAAAATAATGATAATGCCTTCTCATTACAATTATACAAGTTGGTTACCATACAGCCAACTCACAACAATCTGTTTCACAAGCCTGGATATGACTCCTGGGTCATTTATTAAACCAAAATGCATCCATCCATCCAGATGTAAAGCAAACCAGAGAATCCTTTCATTTTGTTCTTGCACATGTTGTCTGCATGTTTTACAGTTTGTTTCACAGGCCTGAACGTGACAACTCTGTGTGGTAAATTTTATTTTTTTAAAAAGATGTTTGATTGTATAGATTATATGTCCCATGCAGCCTTCTGCCATTAAAATAAACTGCTCATAAAATTCAAACTGCCTTTTGGGCCATCGCTTTATTTGTCTGAGCCGAATCTGACATTGTGCTGTAGTCGGTTTTTTTTAAAACCTCAAACATCAACATGATGGCTCAGAGTGTGTTCCTAGAAAACAGAGGTGGTGTCATAGCAAATACATCATGTACCTCTCTAACTCTTTCAGTACTGAATATTGTTTCTCAGTGGAAGCTTATTTCCAACACTAAACATTTATGTTCTTTTCTGTTTTTTCTTTTTTCGCCATCTGTTAGACAGAATTTTGAGTTATTTTCTCAGCATTTGGAGTGAGAAACTCTCCGACCAACCCTAATGCTATTTTGAGGTACTAACCCATATTTTTGACTTTGACAGCGTAGGATACAAGCGTCCATGCACCTCTTGAAATCACCTTTCCTTTTTCCTGCCTTTTGTGGTAGCTATTGCCGATGTCTACAACCACAGACTGTATATAAAAGATGGATTCAGCAACCATGACGTCACCCACTGGTTTGCTAAGTTACATTTTTGAAACCTTGAGCTGATCTTCTTTTGCTGCATCAGCATCAGGAGTAAGGAGAGGATCCGATTGAGGAGAGGTCCTGGCTTGACAGTCAGAAGATGTGCCTGATGATGAGGACCATCATTGACATGTTTGGCATAATGAAGAATTTGAGGACACTTAAAACGAGTCATCGAGAGCAAAAGACGATCAAGTGTTTACTGAGGTTACAGATCAAAGGAGCCGTAGACTTCTTTATGATCCTTATTCTTTTTGCAAACACAGTAGTTACCCACTGCTGGCAAATGATTTCACTTCTAACATGTGGAACTGATATCCATCTTTCATATACAGCGTATGCTTACAATTAGGGGGACCAAAATATATTGAGAACCTAAAGTGATATACAGACTGGATTAAAAAGTTCCAAAGGGCTGAATTTAGCTCTGAAGGACTGAGTTTGATGTCTCTGATTTATACAGTCAGCTCTTCTGGTCGTTTTTTGCTTCGTCTTTAAGCTCGGTAAACAGGAATGTAAATTTTATTGTTATATATTAGTACAGCCCAACACTGTAAATATATCACATACTTCAAAACATGGAAAAACTTGAGTAGAAAATAAAGGCAAAAGCAAAAGAAAGTACTAAAGTTTCAAAAAAAAAAAAGTTTTTACGTCATCGGCACAAAAATTGATTCAAGCCGTACAATCAGACTCAAGAGAACACACATGACTTTCTAGATCAAAGGCAAGAAGATCTGATTTCTATCTAAGGTGTTAAAAATGGTCCAGGATGAGTTGTTCAGGCGATTACTGATTACATGCCAGATCGGGTATGTAAATATGAAACGAACTATGCAAACAGTCGCGCCTCTAATCTGCTATTTGTATGAGAGATCGCATTAACGTGTACAAAGAGCTGCTGAGCTCTGAAAGAAATGTCTGATATTTTTAGGAACAAACACAGCAGCAGATCAATATATCTGACTCCTAAAACAACACCACGTGTCACAGTATGGAACACAGAAGACTGCTGCCACATCTGCGAAAATGAAATTTTGCCTTGGCGGCTCCGTCTGATCGATGCCAATGCCTCACAGTTCCCCGCACTCCAGCGTCACAAAATGAAGATCAGCCAGCCAGGAGAGCAAATCAATAGTGAATTATGTCATGCTATTTTTGTGGGCCATTATATATGGTTCTTATTTATCCCAGTGGAGATGTCGCCAGTCGACGCCACAAAACCCCCCGAACGTGCATCGTGACTGAGATCGCCTCAGCCAAAGGTTAAAAATATATCAGAGTTGAAAGCGGCAGACCTGCAGCGACAGAGCTTTATATGCTTTGCATCTAAAATGAGTACCATAATTAGTGCGCGCTGAATGGTTTCTAACTGCAAACTTTAGACAGTACACTTTTTTCCATTAAAGTATTGATTGGAAACCACACTAATTTTCCTGGCACTGACTGTATCCATGCAGCAGGTCAGTCTTCTCTGAACCGCCAACAAAAACATCCACCGCTCCATGATCTACTTCTCCACAGCCACGAGGAACATCTATTTTCTAAAATTATAATTTTTTTTTAAATAACGGCTTCATCCAACCACTTTTCTCCATGTTTTCTCAGTTGTGGCAGCCAGCTAAGCAAAGTGGCCAATATTTCCTTCCCCTGAGCCACATCTCTCAGCTCTTACTGGGATGTGTAGTCCTTCCGCTGTTTGCTGCCTGCAGGATTTTCTTCTTCTCCTTGAACATGCCTGGAATACCTTTGCAGGAAAGCATCCGAGAATCCGCTCGATCCTGAAGCACCTCGACAGATCAGCGCAATTTCCCTCCAGATGTCTGACCTCATCGCCTTATCACTAACAGGGTTTTTACACACCAGCTCAACACTGTGCAGAGAAAAGCATCTAATTTTAACAGAAAAAACAAACAAACAAACATCCACAGCAACACAGGCTGTGTTGCATTTCCCCCTAATTTGATAGAAAACCAAACAAAATGAGGGGATTTTAGAATTTATGAGAAGTGGAAGTTGTTGCTCTTGCTGAAGAAAGAGAAGAAAAATAGGAAAGTTAATTTTATGGTTCTGGATTCGGAGTTTTATAAATCACCTTTCCCGTGTTACAAGGAAAAATGCTTAGTGTAGCCTCCCAGTCAACCATTTCGTGCTGGTGTTCAACGTCCACACCGTTTCAGGATCCTACACAAAACTGTCGGCGCGTTCTCCTTTCCATGGTGCCAAATGCTGCCATTCTGGAAAAGCGGCTTGTGTCTTTTTTAGCATTGTTACTGCACAACAGTGCGACGTGGGTAAACGTGTTTTTTTGTGTGTTTTTGTTTGTTTGTTTGGTTTTTTTTTCTCCACTGAGCAGATTTAATGTCACCAGCGTGAACCGCACACGACCAGGCAGCTTTCAGTGCCTAAAGATAACCAGCAAATGACAGCACAATCTTCAGTCACATGCCGGGGCGCTATTTGACGCCGTGAGATGAGAACACATTGAAGCTATTTTTTCTTGGGTGTCTGCTCTGAAGCCATACACTGTTTGAAACTCATTACGGCTGCTCAGACCTTTGATCTCGTTATTTGGTTTTGATCAGCTCATGACTGACAGATTGACACCGAAACTAAAAGCTTTGCCCGAGACTGGATTTATTCTCTACCCCGGCAGTCTAACCGAGCCACTGACAACTCAGAACCAAGCTGCTCATCAACCTCGCACTCCTCAGACTCCATCGCGTATAAATAAGACCAAAGCAGTCACTCACTGTTAAAACAGTGTTTTCCAAAAAGCCACACAGGACATCATTTAAATGCGCATCGCTAGCAGCTTTTGCTGTTAACAAATATCTATCCATTAATTTTTGTGAACCTCTAATCCAGTACGGGGTTGCAGGAGGATGGGTGGGGGTTGTTGAGCTCGTATCGCTGGTACACCCAATCCATCACAGCATCAACAATTAAATGATAATAATTTTACCGTTTTATGTTTATTTATTTGTGTTTAATCAAATTCTTTTATGAATTTCATTTTGTATTATGCAGTTTATCAGAGCTGTTGAGAAAAGATGCATATTTTTTGTAGTTTTGTTTTAGATTTGCAATCAGCGAGCCTGTTCTCACTGCATGGGCATCAAATAATATTGTTAGTCAAGCGTTTAGTCACTTGCACAAAGTCGTTTGATGCAAGTGTCACGGGAATTCTGAGACCATTATCCCAACATCAATCTTTGAGAAAAAACCGAGCAGTTTGACCAGCCAACCAGTTAGTAAACTGAAAGAAAGCAACAAGTGAAAGTTAAGCTCAACATAAATCAGTTTCCAGGTGCACAATCACGTGATCTGCATCACTGGCACAGGACCTGCACACTCTGAAGCAAGTATTAGAAATATCAGTTTCAACTTTATTATTACGCTACAGATAATGTTTGTTAAACACTTATCCATTCGCTTCCATTTATCCAGTTCTGGTGGAGCCTATCCTATCTAACGTAAGCGAGAAGTGGGGCACACTCACGACAGGTTATCGGACTACCGTCGGGCCAGCACATAGAGACAGACAACCACTCACACCTATGGGTAGTTTAGAATCACCAATTAATCCGACCCCACTAACTGGGGGAGGAAACCCAGAGAGAACCCACACATGCACGGCGAGAATATTCAAACTCCACGCAGAAAGGCCACAGCCAAAATGTGGATTCAAAGCCACAACCTTCTTTCTGTGAGGCAGCAATGCTAACCACCGTGCTGCCACCACGTGTTTGTTAACACTTATACATCGTATTTTAAAGATTTTTAGCAACTTTATTTTAGATATCAGATAATAGTCTTATACGACCAATACTTATAAATTAATGAACAATTTTTCACGAATAAAGTTTAAATGATAAAAGTGTCATTGATTAATTATAGCTATTATAAAGTGATACTGACTTAAGTCTTGATGCATGCTCAATCATCCAGGTAGGTAAATCCCAAAAAAGTTGATTGTGTTCATCTGGACGTAGCGTTTTCAGTGGGAGGAACGTTTCGTCACTCATCCAAGTGACTTCTTCAGTCTCAGCTGACTGCAGGTTTCCAACCTTATAAACAACAGATTTGCATAATGACTGAAACTAGCACCACTGAAGGAACAATGGGCTGCCAGGTCAGTTCCTTGATCATTAATATGCAAATTCTCATGACCACTGATCAAAGGCCAGTGACGAAACGTTTCTTCCACTGGAAACGCTACGTCCAGATGAACAGAATCAACTTTTCGGGGATACTGACTTAAGCTGCTGATTTTCAGCAGTTTAATCACTTTTGTGTTGCTGCAGTTCTTTTATCTGATCTGTCCTCTCAGATCTCAATAGACAGCCTCTAACCAGGGTATCTCCTGCTTACTGACTATACTGACTTAATATTTTTGAGCATGGTATAGTGTGCACGTGAGGATATCTAAACTCCTCCGTCATGTCAGTAGATGCTTTGGATGCCTGTGCACTGATTTAAGAACATCTGGCATTAAAAGACTATTATATCCAGCTTTTGCAGTTAGTACCATGACTGAAACATTTACTTAAACAATTTAAACTCTACTTGATAGACAAGGGCGAGAAAATCTACCCAGTCCCTTCAATCTACACAGTCAAAACACCACCATACCTAGAGAAGTAATTAATATGTCTTTATTCGAGTCACAGGAGAAAAAGTTGAACCTGGAAGGATACCAAAAAGTAGTGTCAGTAAGGGCATCCGCTCTAAAAATCTGCTAAATTAAACATGAGGAGCTTCAACTGATTTAACAGCAATTTTTTGGCATGAATGTGGCTTTACATCGCATCCCATTAAGCCATTACTACAAGAACAATAATTAATCAGTTAACTATTTATGATATGGCTGACCCTCCCAGTCCTGATAAGCAATGTTTATGCCACAAGCAGAACAGAAAGGCCTCTTTGCTCCCTGCAATTACCCACCACTTTCTCCCAGTCCGCTTGGGTTTGCCAAGCGTCAAAACAACCTGAAATCACAGCGATTAACTCGGGCAGCCTCGCTGCGCTCACCAGCCACCAAAAGTCTGCCATCACACCTGCTTCTCTGGGCAGATTTTCAATGGCGTGGTGAGCAGACTGAGTGCAGTTTCAAAACAAGTTCACGTAAAGGTTTTGGTATTCTTGCGAGCCAGCAATTCTATGCCTGTGAGTTATCATATAACTGATTTTGGCAGGAGTTCTCACAATTAGAGAGCTCAACTGGATGCACCACCAGAATAATTTTTAGGTGGTGATCAGAGATTCTCGGGTCTGTATTGGGGAGTTTCTGTCCTTCGTGTGTCAGAAGTAACATCATCGTAGGAGACTAAATCTCTGTATGAGTCAGAAAACTGACAGGCTAATGAACAGCTTTGCAGGGTGCTTTTGTTTAACAAAACTTCAACATTTTGGCAACATCCTTGTTTTTTGATACCCCAGAGAGACATCAACCAATTCTCTTTGTGAAGCTGGTAGAGAGACAGATCTGTTTGGTATAGTTTAAAACAGCAACTGCAAGCAGAGGGAAATAATTAGCTTCCACGAGATAAAGCACTCCTTTATAGACTTCCAGTATTATGAGGTAGTGAATAGTGAGTGTCAACTTGCTAACATCAGTCAACACCACATTAAAGAACTACTAGGGGGGTTGTTCAGATGTAGCAGGAAAAGTAAAGCCAAAACTTCCTCATGAGGTGAGGATGCTGATGTTCAGTGATTTCCACAGATGTATTTTATTTGTGTTTCTCTTCACGAGCTTCTCCTCAGCAAATATTTTACTTGCCAAGTGCTTTATGTGAAAGGTCAGTATCACTTGCTTCTCAAGTGAGTGTCTAATCCTGCAGCTTCCAGCATTGTGAATTGTTATAGTCCTGGTTCTGCTCTGCAGCACTGTGTAGCTCAGTTAGTGGAACATAAACTAGTTTTCCACCTGGTGCAGCTTTTGGCTGGTATGGACCTCCACTTAGACCTCCACTTTACTACATGCAAGCTTCATTCTAGGACAGTGGCACTGGAGTGCACCCCCAGGATGCAATCTTTTTTTGGGAAGCAGTTATATAATGCTACCACAACAATTGGCAGGGTAACACAAGATATTACTGGCAAGGACTATCTACTTAGCAGCAGCTGAACTTTCAAAATAAGAGCGATTGTTAACAAGTACATAAGTCACATGCAATCTTATTTTCTCCATAGAAAAGGAAAAAAAAAAAGGTAAAACATACACCAATATACTTGAGTGCCATTAATATACTTGGGGAAACATAATATTTCATGTAGGATTTTATTTTTTTGAAGTAATTTAAAGCTTTGGGCCAGCTCATTTCTGTTTATACAGCCAGTGTGCTTCAGAGATGTTGTTAGGCACATTTTTCAATTTGGACAGATGATAGAAGTTTCCACCTGCTTCCAGTCTTTACGCTAAGCCTACTTAATCAAATCCACTGATACATTAAATTTTACTTAGCTGTGTGAATTATAGCTCATGCATATTTAACCATTAACGTTTGATAAAAATGCAAAGAAAATCTGTGAGAAGGTTCTTCTTCATCTGCTTCCTAAAGAAGCTGCTTGGTGAGCCCATCCCATGTTAAGTCATGCATGTATTTGCCCTTGTGTTGGGGTGAACTCATCTACCACGGTGTCATTAAAGAGCCATTTGCTGTTCGAGGGGCAGGTGATTAAAGTGTACTTTGGCTGGCCTAGGACGCCCTGCTCTCCGGGAAGCCTCTTGTAATCCATATCCCCAGTCAGTGTGACCTAACTGGCTGTGCAAGGCCCAGTTAAGAACTCAATCCCATCTCATTAATGGAGGTAATGACTGTGATCAATCTAAAGTTGGTATGGGCGAGCAGGGCAGGGTATGTGGGAGAGAAAGAGAGAGATAAATATTGAGGGCCAGGTAAAAGGTAGGGGGAAGAAACAAAAGGGCTGAAGACGTAGAAAGACTGAGTTGGAGCGAGAGAAAAATAAGTGAAATAAAAAGTGAAATGAGAAAAGTAAGCAAACTGTGAGACGAAAACAATGGGAGACAAAGTGTGTGAAAGAAGGAGGACGAATGACAGAAGGGGGTAGATAGAGGGGCGTGTGAAGGTGAGAGGAAAGAGATAACATTAAAAGGGAGCAATCGAGTAAAGGATACAATTAAAGAGGCAGAATCTGAGAGGCTGAGAGTGGTGAAGGCAACAATGATAAAGAGAATTGAGCGAAAGGCAGATGGGGAAAGGAGCCGCGACCCTTTGAGACAGGACACGGCCTCTTTTCTTTCCTCTGTTTGTACCCAGCCTCTCCTGACTCCCCTGATATTTCCTGTGGCGATAGAGGAGAAACGTGGCTCGGAAAACTTTCCGCCCTGTTTAAGCTTTCGGGCAGTCACAAGACTCCCCAGAGATCTGATTACCTTCCTCAATGAAGCTGGATTAAGCTCTTTAATTAAAATGATTGGGCCTTATTATATGCTGTCACAATTTAAAGGACATAAATCCCTCATGGCCCTTGAGTTCTGTCAAATTTCATTTGACATCCGTGATTTCCCC
>VVHJ01024859.1:2890-39056 GCA_015107715.1 Tylochromis polylepis
AAGACACAGCACACTAGGATCTACAGAAAGCATGTGTACAGTGAGAACATGTGCAGCAAACTTGCTTATAACTTAAGAGACATGTGGAGATGCACAGAAGCTAGAGTGGGATTATCATCAGTGTTACATGAGTCAGCTCCTCATTGTGACGTCAGCAACAACTAGCGTCACATCTGTCCAAAACATCTGCCCCCTGCTCAGAAACATCAATCAGAAAAGTTTGTTATTCATGAACTGGAGCGCACACACTCCTTCAACTATTTGAGCCGCTTCATCTGCAGATGATAAAACACTCGATTTTCAAGGTTCGATCTGTGTTCAGTCAGCAACATTTGTGTCGGGTCATCGTGCAATAAAATGTGCGTGACTTGCAGCAGAAACAGGAAGTCAGTCTGTTGGCTGGAATTTGCCACAAACACAACTTGCTTCCTCTTGAAAGCTGCTGGGTTTAATGCAAGCAAATACAAAAATAGTGCATTTTAAAACACCAACAAATCACAAGTTCAACTTCATAAATAATGCATTAGCGTTGTCAAAGAAGTTGGTACTATGAAATTTAAGTTCCAATTCCCAAAATCTTCATTATATGATCAATTGAACATTTATCAGCTGAATCTCACTCATGCTAAGTAAGTGAAAACGATATGGCAGCTTTCTGCTGCTTTTCAGTTTAAAAAAAAATAGTGCCAGAACACCTACTTTATCAACATCAGCCTTCTCTGGGACACGTGTGTTTGTTTAAAAAATGATTATCTACAGTCTATTTTCCATGTTTCTTACTATCGCAGTGACACTACAAGTGCAGATCTTTGAGCCAATTTCGCTGAGCAGCTTGTCTGAACACTCCCTCTCATGAATACGAATGCTGAGAAGATGCAGGATGCAGAGTTTAGGAACATACCCCAAGCACGAGTGTCTCCGACCGTGTCCAAAACCAGTCAGCCCTCCTTTCCTTGTCAATCGGAGGTCTTTGTTCATTGTCCCTTGAGCGCCTGACTCATATGAGACACTTTGGGCTGTAATGAAAATAAACTGCACATCTGATCTGAGTCTCTTACAACAGTTCTTCACAGTTCAGTTGTTTTTCTCCCATAAATCTCCGGGAGTATCTGGATCGGCTCCATGAGGTTTTTGCGCTCCGATAAACCAAAACACATGAAGATTCCAGGTGAGAGACAAAAAGAAAATGGAAAGGATCAGATAGAGAGCAGATCTGCCCAATCTTCTGTGCCTTGGGATGCAGGAAGAGAAACTGTGGAATGCTGCAGAGTTCCTGCACTGAGGTTTCAGGCAAGCCCCAACAAGGTTGACAGGAGTGTGATATTCAATTAGTCTCCACAAGCAAGAAGCACACATGCAGCTGTTGTAACTGTAGACTCAGTTGAATTGAAGGATTTTCCACAGTTGTCTGTCCATTCTTATTGATTTGTTGTTGTAAATACCCAAACTAATCCCACACATGACACTGACAGCATTCCTGAAAGGGTTTTCAGTAATAAAACTCCAAACAGTTTGAGAAAATACAGGCAACCTGTAGAGAAGTCTGAAAATTTTGAAAGTATGTTTGTTTCTCTACTTCTCTGTCAGGCACTCACTCACTGTTTGCAGAAAAGGGGAAGAGTTGAGCCACTTCTGAGAGAAGTCAGCGAGGGTTTGACCTCTTCCTTTGGCAGTGTTAACGCTGCAGGAATCCCCTGAGGTCGCTGTGGGAGCTAAGGACAGACCACCATGAGCTCCGGAGTCTGGTTAGTACAAGATATCCAATTTCAAGATGTTCAAGTTACAAACTGGTCGCCTTTCAAGCCACACTTGCAGCTTTCCAAAGAAAAACCACAGGACTGAAAATGCTCCCACATTTAGAGAGTTACAGAGCTGCACAACATTTTGGTGTGTACTAACTTGTTAAAGGGAGATCTAACTCGACTGTGTGGCTGGCGGGTGTTTTTGTGTGTCTGGCAGAGCTAGCTTGACGCAGTCTTCGTTGACATGTGAGATCAACATGCTGCCTGACCCAATACCCTCCTTCTGTTGCCCTCCAGCTACATAATTATAGAGGTTATTGTTAGAGTTGGTGCTGGGCAGGGCGGCAACAGGGTTTGGGGGGGCCTGACAAAACACATGTTAGGATTTAGGGCAAAAAAAGCCGGATAAACTCTACCAAACGAGTAATTCTAATGATAGGGAGAAAGCCCTGCGTTTCAATTCATGCAGTTTTTATCCAGATATTCACTGACAAGTTTCAGAGTCAAAGACAATCAAAGAAGGGCAGCAACTAACAGATTCATCTGCAGATTATTATTTTTGATCAATCAATTAATTCTTTAATCTATGGAATGAAAAAAATAGAGAAATCCAGTCTTTGGAGTGCTGTGGAAACTGAGTGCACCCTGTGAAGTAGCAGACAGGTGCCGCTAAACAAATTCTGCTGATCGTGAGTGATGCTGGGTCAAGACGTCATAAACGCAAACGTTTTTGCAGGAGTGGATGTCCGAGGAAATTCACCCCAAGGTCAGACTGGTCAATGCAATCAGAAGATTAGTACAATCTCAGACTCTGTAGGTCTCAGTTAGCATATTAAATGTTCAATTTCAAGACAGCACCATTAAAAAGAGTGAATTAACTCATATATAGCTTATTTGGAAAGGTTGCCAAGAGAAAGAACATGGTAGCACAGCTTGGGTTTTCAAAATTGCCTCTGAACGAGCTACAAGACTTCTGGAACAGTCTTTGGAGAAATGAGACCAAAGACCGCATTTAGTGAAAAACAAACTCAACACATCAGCACTATCACCCCATACAAGCTGTCAAGCGTGGTGGTGGAGGATTGATGATTTAGGCTTTTTTTGTAGCCACAGGACCTGAACACGTTGTAGTCATTGAGTTGACAGTGGACTCTTCTGTATAGCAAAAGTATTCTAGAGTCAAATACGAGGCCATCTGTCAGCTAAAGCTAGGTCCAAACTGCATCACGTGATGGACAATGATCCCAAGCAAAGTAGCAAATTTACAACGGAATGGCTGAAAAAGAAAACCCTAACCCTAACCCGAGGTGCTGCAATGGTCCGGTCAAAGCCCAGACCTCAACCTGACTAAAATGCTGTGGCAGGGCCTTAAAAGAGATCTCAATGAACTGACGCAATGGTATAAAAAAGAGTGGGCCACAGTTCCTCCACATCGATCTGAGAGACTGATGGAGTCACAGAAAATTATTACTTCAAGCTATTGCTCCTAAAGGTGGTTTACACAACCTAGAGAATCATGGGATGTACTTCACTTTTCACAGGACTTTATATGTTCAGTATCATCTCATTTTTGTAGCGCTTTCTTTTTTGCCTTAGTGACCATACGACACTTTTTAAATCAACCCATACTGCACTTTTCCTGTCACACACACCAGTGGACACATCAGGGCAATCTGTATGCACATCTTGCATGCAGACTGCAGGATCCTTTTCATCACTTTTGCAGTCATTGCAAAACAGGCTAAAATCGTGAACATCAGTTGTGGCCTTTCTGAGTAACTGAATTATGTAATGGCAGTGATAAGTGATATAAATTGCATGCCAGAGTAAATATATAAGATAAATGAATAAATAAGTCACGTGTTGTTGACTTTATTTCCACACTGCTAACAGCAGAGAGGACTGGCCTTTGAGAACAGTGAGGGCAAAACCCATGCAGATACTGACACACCAACACATTTTTAAGAATTCACTTTCAGACGGAGGGACACTTGTTGCACGGCAACAACCAAAGACACCACAACCACTTCCCTTAGCACTGAACTGCAAACTAAAATCGGGCGCTGTGTTGATAGATCATTTATCTTGTGGTGAGTGCATGTATGTAAAAAGGCTCATAAGTTAAAACAGACCAAATAAACCAAACAGGATGTAACGAAGACAAAGAAACAGTAAAAATGGTCCCGGCTCATTTAAATCCTACTGAAAGGTGCTGCTCTCACCTGACAGCACACAGGCTTTATAATACTAATGAATATCTGTCCTTAACGTTAATTTTTCTTCTGTTAAACATTTAAATAAGTCTGAGTCACGCATTAAAGGTCATTTTCCTGATTGCTTGTGGGCTTATTTTTGCAATTACGATCACCCTGCTGTGACTCTTGTTATCCTTATTTCTTGTAACGTCCATTCCTTTAATCTGTCAAAAAAAAAAATGATAAGGAAAAGGTTAGACAAATAATTAAACTCACCACTTCCTCCAAAGCATTTTAATTAGAAGGAATTGATTGAAATACTCTGAATTTTAAACGGCTTAAAGCTGCACTTTTGTCCTCATCCTTCTTTTGCAGTCTCGTTTAGGTTTTAGTTTCTACTCGGTATGGTTCATATTTTATTCATGCTGGCACTGAGACTCGCACACCTGACAGGGCGGGGGGGTGGGGTGGGGACTGCGTCTCAGCCAAGGGAAGCTTATAGTTTATTACAAAGGGAAGTTTAAACATTACATGGGCAGGCATCAGAATGACATCAGTAAAATGTCACGACTGATGACGTAAATACATGCAACATGTTTACAGGCCGCTTCCTCTACATAGTTACAGGCAGACTGCCAGGCACGCAAACAGTCAGGGGGTTTGGAGAGCGGGAAGGGCCGTGGGGGGGCAAAAGCACCCAGGTTTCACGTTTATCTGATGAAAGACTAAATGGTTCGTGACTGCGTGTGGGAGCTTTCTTTTCAGTATGACATAAATTCGCAGCCTCTATAATTAAACTGATTGGTGAAATGTGTATTTATTGAGAGCATGATTATAATTTTAGTACAATGACAACTTAAAGGTTAGTTGTTTTATATTCTGACATCTTAACGCTAACGTGGGATCACTGCACAATATATTATCTTTGGGAAATTAATGTTTAACAATAGCATGTTTTATACATTTAAATATTTATTTGTGAATTTCAGCTTTTTTTTTATTCTATGCTTTAAACTCAAGCATTTGTCACCATTTAAAGAATGATGATAGGTGAAGAATTAAGAAAGGTGTGTATAGAATCTGTAGTCATCTCCAGGCAGCTCTGATGCCGTTTGTCTGCAAAATTGAAAATAACAAGGGTGAAAATTAAAACCACAAGAAGAAACCACCAATATTGCTGCAAACAGCCTGCAGCCACATGAAGGTGGTTTAGTCAGATTAACAGTGACAATAGAAAAACATGAGTTAGGACAACCCTGTTAAGAAAGCCATATAAAATGATATTCCTCTGTATTTAAGCCCTGTTAAAACTCAGCTCATCGTGCAACACGTGACTGCTCTACAGAAGAGATAAAAACATGGTGCTTTTTAAATTATTTACTACATATGACTGATTTTAATACTAACAAACATTTGTCAGCACTTGCACGCTTGTAAACTTGCACCTCTGTGACCCCAAAATAGTTTTTTTCTTGAGTGCTTACATACATGAGAGGAAAATGAGGGCTTTAGACTCCAGGGTAATTTTCACAGCTTTCTCAGAGTTTCCTCAATTGACCTACTGGTCATGATTACGTCCATGGAAAAACTAAATACGTCACTTCTCAACACTGCTGCTATTTTTTTTTTCTTACACTACCATAGTTAGGTTCTCTTTGGAAAAAAAAAAATCAGTAAATGTTTTCATAGATCACTCTGTTATTTATACTTAACATGCATTGCTGAAACGACTTCATCCATCAAATGTTGAACATTTATGGTCTGTCATAACTTGAACATGATTTACTCAGCTCGATCTTTTCTGACGTAAAAAACAAAAACAAAACAGGACACAGGCTGCCTGTTTTCAGTCACGAGGACTGACAAAGTGAAGGTGCAGCATTAAGCATCATCCTTGTGTTTATCCCTCCAGACTTCAGCTTTGTCTCTGCTACACAGAAACCCCACTTCAGAAAAGAAGGAGTCCATTTGGTGGTATAGAAACCTCTCTCATCACTGGCTTTGCCAGGATGGCTGAACACCTTGGGCATGAAACAAGACCCTCTCTTTCATCGCCATAACAATAAGGTCCTTTGAGATGACACCAGTCCCGACGTCAACAAAATTGTGATTTCCCACAGTTACCTTCTTATCAGACAATGGGGCTTTTTTGCTGCTGCCAACCCATGACACATACCGTGATGATGTGAAAAAGCAGCCTCTGCAACGTTCTGCGAAACATGCCCTGTTACCTCAGAGCTGCTGAACAAACAGTGGGCCTATATTGAAGTTCAGCAGAGTTCAGTGAAGATGACTTCTGAATCAGAATCTTCACAATTATCTTATAAATGTACAACTGCAAGTGGTAAATGAACTGGTTCTTATAAAGAACTTATACAACATGTATCCTTCACCCTTTCACCCCACTATGTCTTAGTGCTTTCTAACTAACAGCCACACTTCGTTGAACGCATCAGGAGCAACCCGGGGTTCAGTATCTTGACCATATTTTGGCATGCAGATTGAAGCAGCGAGGGATTGATTAGCAGGTGACCTGCTCTACCTCCTGAGCCACCCCTTACACAGGACCTTCCACATAAGCTAACAACAGTACTTAGATCCATGTCATAGCCTTCTAATTATTGACACTACCTGGGTGTGTATGCCAAGGTGAATCGGCGCTGCAGAGCAATGTTACGGTTCATGAGGAGCTTGCGGAACAGCAGCGGCGAGTGGCGGGGGGAGTTCCGAGGAGAGTCACTGGGGGACATCCTGGGAGATCCATAAGGCGAGCCAGACGGTGACTGCGGCTTCAGCTTGATGGACTGAGGGCTGCTGAGTGGGAAGGAGCCAGCGTCCCCTGAGCATTCCAAGAGGGCTTCGCTCATGCTGTCTTGTACGAGTTTAACAAAATGTTCTTCTTAAGTTGCTCTCTGGTGCGACCTTCTAACCCCTGACAGGGAGTCCAAGTCATCCATCTCAGCACAGCAGCATTTATCAAGTGAATTAGGTAAACAGCTCTCAAGCTCGTCTTGTGTTGATGCAGCTCACATTCAGAGCCACTTGCAGCCACTTTTGCGCTACGGCTTCATGGCTTTTCTCTACGGAGCCACCTAAAAGCCCTGTTGATGGACATGGACACGAGTGCAGGAGTGTGCCCTCCCCTCGGCAGTAAGCTCTGTTTACATAGCACTGAGCTCTGCCTAAATATGGCCAGGCCTGAATTATAACGTTGTTAGCTCGTACCTCGGGTGAACTAGCCGTGTCCGGCACTCACTTCACAGAGGAGTGAACCATTTTACGTCGGCTTCCTTCCTCAACTCATCAGTACAGAAACATTAGACAGTGATTACAGCTCTGACTGTGTAGACACATGCCAGAGCTGTGCAGTGTCAAGAGGCCACAGTCTGGGTAGATTTTCACTATGCTGGTCACCGGGGTGGGGGCGACACTGTCTAAAAGCAGAGCCTGCTTGAGATAAAAGATAACAAGAATCCTGGAAATGTCACTTAAACTTTTGCTGGTATCTCAAGTGAGCAGTGTTTCCCACTGGGGCCAAGGGGTGATGGAAAAACAGAGATCAGCTCGAGTTTCATCTCTGACCCCCAGACAGCCAGTGACCCAACCCTCGTCTACCCAAAACAAAACTGAACTGTACTGCTTGTGCCTAAACATTCCCCTCGATAACAAGCATCCTGTAAATACATGCTGCTTGTGCCTTAGTCAGTGCTTAAGTTAATACTCCGCCCCAATCTATCAAGCGTCTAAAGGACAGGTTCACTTTCAGGCAATCAGGGATCGAACAGTTGCCATATTTATCACCGATCAGTACACGTCTGTCTCAATTTTACAGCCCACACATCAGAAAATAGATCAAGAAAATAGATCAAGAAAAGGGAACTGCAAATCATATCAATCATATCATATCAAACCGAATCTCAAACATTATTAGGAGCTTCACCCAGTAGTTAAACAGTTTCAAATTAAACAAAACTCATACTTTTGATTTTCTACCAAAGAGTCTTTGTAAGTGTAAAGTGTTCAGTGCTGTGCTGCTTCTGCAGTGCAATCATCACAGATTGCTTGTCAATCAAACACTGGAACCACAAAGTCTTTATGCAACACTATTAGTTTCTGGGTTTTCGTGGATATTGTTTTTTTTCTTTCTTTTTGTCTGTTTCATCATAAAAACATGAGACCTGCACAGATAGAGTGACTATGACAGCAAACGTTTGAGCAATTGTAAGCTATGGTACGGGTTAAATCACTTTTAATAGCATAGTGCCACGAGGGCTTGAGTTACAGTATGTGATTAATACTTAAACCTACAGTTACTGTTTTTGTGATTGGACCATGATGCACCTAAATGGGATTAATACCTTCACAGAAAATCAAAAAAATAAATCCAGCCATAATTATCCCCACTGCCATAATGTCTCTTTGCCTCTGCATCCATTTTAATGATGCATTAAAGTAAGGACGGAGAAGGGCTCTTGAGTTTGAGGGGCTCCCTGCCAAAGTACTGATTTAACTCAGGAGGGGCTGCAAGAGGTCACTGCAATGAGCTCATGAACAAAAACACAGCTGTTGTATGAAGTGCTGTTAAATGTGACCAGCAGATGGCACCCCCGCACAAAAACAAGCACGCACATGCACATGAATACACACGCACAAACTCAGTATTATGAAATGTCAGTTTATTCTGTAGGGTTTTGAGTTGTAGCTACTGAGCTCTGAATCATTTATTTACCATTTTCTTTAAAGCAACATAATGCAAACCCCAATTCACTTTGATCCTCTTAACCCCAGAAATGGCCCACATCATTTGCCAACACAGTCTACCGATTGTGACTAAGTGAAGGGTCGGCTGAAAGGTAATTTAAAAACCTGTAGACTGCGTGGATCGACTCAGTCATATGGTTGCCATTATGAGTCAATGGGGAGAAAAGACAAGGAGATGAATCCCGTGGCTTTTCTTTAACTGACTAATGCTGGGATATGTGGAACTATTTATTATACTGAGTCATATACCCATTCTCCTCCCACCAGCAACACCAGATCAAACACATGCAATCACACATGGCTGACAGCAGAAAACACACACATAGACATGCATGCACACGGACACATAAATTCATTTTAAAAACACACAAACAAACTGGTGGTCAGCACCTGAAAAGCCTTGGAATAGACAGCACGCATGCTGCTTTATCAATTAAGCTCCAGTATAGGTAAGTCTAACTGAATCATGCTGCCCCTCACACACCCAGCCAAGGATCTTTAATAAAAAAAAAACTGATGGAAACAACCTAACTACACAATCTAACTAGACAACTTCAGTTTATATTTAATCAAGAAAAACTCCCTCTGTGAGCCAACAGCAACTCCCATTGAGCTTGACTCTCAAGGCTACTGTATGTTGTTAATAAAAAGAGACTATTTTCTTATTAATCTGTTTTCTGAGCAGATAAGCATGTAAGCAAAATCACATTTGTGGTGTGAAGACAGTGACAGATCCATGCTTTCACAGTAGGTGGAGATTTGGTTGTAAATATACATGTATATAAATATACAAAAAAACAAAGACACATCCAACAAATATCTGTGAGAACCAAAATGGATTTATTACATACATTAAAAAAAACAAAAAACTTTTCAAATGGAAATTCCAGGGCAGCACAGTGATGCAGTGGTTAGTATTGCTGCCTCACAGCAACAAGGTTCTGGGTTCAAATCCATGGTCTTTGTATGTGTTTGTATGTTCTCTGGCTTCAGCCAGCAGTCTGTAACACATTTATTAAGCTAATTGGTGATTTTAATTGGCTGCAGGTGCAAAACATGAATAGTGGTCTTCTTGTCTGTGTTACCTCTGTGATGGACTGGCAACCTATTCAGGGTTTTCTTTTTTCATTTTTAAATTTATATCTCAAAACTATCATGTGGTTTTTAACGTTTATTTTAACTGGACGTCTCTTTCTCTTGTTTAGAAATGAACATGTGCTTGACATCAGTCTCAACAGAAACATTAGTTTCAGTAGCAAAGGGTAATAGGAAAGTACCCAAATGCAAAGACGAGGGAGGCAAAAGCTAAAGACCAGCTAGCAGCTGATAGTCTGCACAGGTTCAATAATATTCCAGTGCCCTTAGTGAGTGTGTCAGGAAGTGATTTTCTATTATGTTCACAGCTCAGTTGTGTTTTATTTACCTTTGTCTTAGAAAAGCAAGACTCTGACACCATGTGTGCAGTGGGTTGCTGGATAAATGACTGTCATACATGTGTTCAGTATAAAAGAAGAGCTGTATAGTGAGACCTCAAATTGTCTCGCAGAGGCCAAGTAATGGCCAAGTCTCCATCACTCCACTTCCCCAAGTAATTGCATTTTACTCATTACTGAAATGAAGAATTATTAAGTTAGATTAACATAGAAGCACTGCCATAGTTTTTTTTTTATTTCCTTAATTTAATCCAATGGGAGAGGTGAATGAAAAGTTTTATAAATACAGCTGTATCCCTATTCACTTTGTAGGTCCACATGCTGGCACAGTCTCTGTCTCTTAATATGGTGATGTGCAAAAGTCTTGAGCCACCTCTCATTGCTTTATATTTTACAAGAAAATGGGAAATGGGTGCAGTGATTTATTGAAACGTGCAAACATGCATTGAAATACAGTCTGTACATTTCTCACAAGCTTGAAAGTCAATATTTGGTATTGACTTTCTTTTAACTGCTCTAGGTAGTTTACAGGAATAGTTCTCCAGGCTTTTGAAGGAGATTCAAAGCCCTTCTTTGGATGTTGGCTGCCTTTTGTTATGTTCTCTGTCAAGATGATCATACACTGCTTCCGCTGAGTAGATAGAGCTCATGTCTTTTCTGGATATCTTAATAACATGACTTTCAGACTCTGTTCGCCTGCTGCAGATTTTGTTGTTTAGGCCCGCCACTTCTTCACCTTCCTTCTTTCAGTTTCATTCCTGAGGTAGGTGCCTTTTTCATGCTTGAATTATTCATAGGTCAGACTGTACCGAAAATGAGCAAAAAAGCACCAAATGCCCAAAGAAAAATTCTGAAAGACCTTCAGAAAGTCTGGAGAACTATTGCTCAAGACCACACACACAAAAAAAGAGAGAAGAAAGTCATGTTTCTTAGGAACAAAATATAAAGAAATGCGGATGCGTAACAGTAATGTACGCACTTCAGTGTCCCGCTCTCCAGCCTCGACATGTGACAGCTCTCTACAAAAAATAACTTTATCACATTGCCTCCTGTGTTACCAAATTCTAGCATCATTTATTTGATAGGTGTCAAATCCATCAGTGTAGTTTTTATGCATTCAGTGTTCAAATTATTCAACTTCATTGTGTTGAAGGCTTTTCCCGCTACTTTTCAAAGTGAAAGAAATGCAGATCACATCACTGCTCAGAGTTTCTTGAGACAATTTCTTGTTTTTCTGTTTGTTTGTTTTTTCAAACAATGTTCGTCGTCTTTTTTTCCTTCTGGAATAAAAAAGGTTGCATACACCATTGAGTTGAGCACTTTGCAGTGATTCTGCTTAGATGGGCGGTACATGTAGCTCAAACTAAATAACAGTACTATGCATGTAGGCAGCATTATGACAGATGATAGTTCATCAAGGTGACTGACAAGAGATGGAGCGGGAATTTGACAAACTGAAAGGGATGAAGGCTGAATAAATAATACTTCACTCCATCCTGGAGAAAAGCGCATTTTGTAAATGGTAATGAAGAATAACTTGATTTCAACGTCTAGCAGTTGCTTACACAAAGAAATCAAATTATTCAGCCTAACCATCAAATGCAGCCTTTTCACTGTGAAGATTTATCTACATATTAACTATTAATGTTTGCTACCGGGCAGAATTTCATCACTGGTTGGCATTTAAGAAATGTAGCACATCTGATCATTTACTAGAGAGCAAAAGCAAAGATAGGACACCACGAAAAAGTGCAGCATAAAACTGAGCCATAAAAGCTGGAACACTGAATTACACATATTACAAACTGCACCTGAAACACACATACAATAACTCCTCTCCTTGAATGCAGAAAAACCACAGTCTTTTCTTTAAGTATTTCCAAGTGAAAATGATGAACCTTCATAATATATTCATACATAAAGAAAGAAAGCACGGTGAGGAGGAAAGAGTTATTTTTCTACTCAGACACTTAAAGAAATGAATGCCCACTCTAAAAACGGTTACATATTCGCTCTTTTCAAGTGGTGCTTGGCAGGCGTTCACTTAAGTGAGTAACAGCAACAAGAATAACACTAATAATAATTGAAGTGCAAAGAAATATTTTTTGTGGTCAGGGGGCATGATGGGTGATCTGACCAGCCTGTACTTAGACAGTCATATAAGAAAAAAAAAAATGCTAAACTTAAGTGTAGTGAAATCTCACTTCTGTACTTAAAAATTAAACAAACTCAATGTGCAATATATAAAACGACACACAGTAATAGCAGTGTGCTGGGGCAGCCTTCCCTTTAAAACAACGCTTTTGTTGGCCCGTGTTGTGCAAAGTGACCCACTTTGACACTCTGTTGAGAATGTGTGGCGAAAAACTTTATCGACTGTGAAGAGGATGCCAAGCTGCCACAGTATGAAGATGGGCTCAAGTTTCAGTGTAACACTTATCTAAACATTGCGTACTGTTTACAGTGACAGGAAAGGAACTGAAGACCCGGCTCAAGTTGCAGTCCAGTATAAAACTAAATATAATAATTTCACTAATATGTTGCCAAACACTGCGCTGCACTTTTGATCATAGTCAACATTAAGTTTTTTCCAATCGGCATCATTTAGGTAGCCGAGATCCTGTCGCACATTTAGCACTTTTCCTACCTCACAATGCCAGATGAGGCCATCATCTAGCTATTATAATTTGGCCCAGTCAAAGGTGTTCACTTGGACATTTTTCCACAGAGATGTAAAAACAGTATGTTCAGTGGCTTCCTTGAGCCATTTGTTTGTATGATGACTTAGTTGTTGGCTCTGGTTGTGTAATACAAATTACAGATCATCATCAGGCTGTGATTAGATCATAGAATTTCACATAATGATGAAACACGATCTTATGTTTTATTAAGTGTGTAATCATTGCTGTTCTTCCATAACGGCCCAGCGGATTAGCGGTTTAGTGTAATTTTATTTTACTCTAATCATCAGTGATTCATAGGAAATATATTGCCAGCAATATGAAGAGGCTCATTCTCGAGAAATTTCTCTGGAAAAGGCCACAAGTTGAGATCAAAGCCAGCAACCTGTGTGGGAGAGGCTCTTGAAAGCCTTTACTGGACTCAGATGATCTCAGACCACATTGTCACATTTAGACCTTTCAGTTTAATCTTTAGGATTAGTGATTTCTCAGTTTATGCTGCTTAAGACTGCTGTTCATTCAAAATGACTCATTCATCCTAGTTTGTAGCCTGTGTTCAGTGCTGACAGGCAATTATGATACTAAAGATTTTAAAATATCAACAATGAATGCTTACTTTTGGGAAGCACTAATTAAACGATTTTACTACCTTGAGTATTTCCTAATAATAGCTGATTGTCCTCTGAGGATCTTTAATGTAAAATACAAACAAGTTGATCACATATTTGGTGGTATAGCTCTGTACTGGGCAGGGCAAAAATTATATTTTCTGTTATCTTTATAATAAAAGAAATTCCACTTTACTCTTTCCCCCAAACTGTATTAAGTTACAGAATCTTCTCTCAGTTGGACATCTCTGAAAGTAAAGTGCTCTGCTACAGGAAAGAGGTACAAATAATGAACTGAGTTGCTGCACAGCCACCTGTACCTGACACATTTTTCCTTACCAGACAAAAGCGGAGACAACAGATTTACATAACACAACAAATGTCAGTTGCATCATTTTCCAGTGTATTTACAAGTACACAAGATAACAGGACATAGACCCCTCTGTGCGTTTCGTTCATTGTAATGACTTTCATCATAACTGCTTTGATCTTTTCACTGCTCATAAGGTGGCTGAATTTGGGCTGGCTCTAAGCTCTGGCTAGTGTTAGCTTTAGCCACTTTTCATTTGATACCTTCTTCTTATTGGGCTTCTTCAACTGAGTGAGGGTGAGGCAATTTTCATTAGGTTTGTTGTTCCGTGTGTCTTCATGGTGATTGCTCCACGGGTTACTTTGGCAAACTTCCTCACTCACAGTGAAGAACTGGCTAACAACCACAGCCACACGCTAAAAGTGTGCGAGCAACTACTTGATTGCACCACTGTGTGCATGTTGTGCACAGAGTGGACTGACTGGTCAATTACCAGCCTGGGCCAAGCATGCTGGTAATCATCCAATTCCAGTCTCTATCTTGATCAGTCAGTCTTGATCAGCATATCTCTAATCTCTAGGTTTTCAACTGCTAGCTGGTTGCAAACAATGAGAACGCCAATCTGACATTGATGCAATTATACTAATGTAATAAAACCAGAACATCAGTGACATAGTAACTTATCCAGCTCACAATCCACCACAATTCACAATTCATATTTTTGTAATGTACAAAGTACAGAGAGGATTGTATAAGTGTTGTTGCCATTGGTTGGCTTCACTGCACAAACTAATGAGAATTAAAATCCACTGCAAAGTCAAGGAGGCTCACAGATAGTCGTATCCAGGACTTTTCACTAAAATTGGAGTAAGAAGAGCGAAGTGTGACAGATGCCTTGCAATAACATAAGCTCCTTTGACCTACAGCAGGGGTGTCAAACTCCAGTCCTCGAGGGCCGGTGTCCTGAAACTTTTAAATGTGTCCCTGCTGCAACACACCTGAATAAAATTAGTAGGTCATTAGCAAGACTCTATAGAACTTGACTGCATGCTAAGGTGGCAATCCCTAACCCTACTCAAGTAAATTTAAATAAATGTAAGTGTTTGGAAAAATGTACTTCTATAAGTACTTTTATTGCACCATAGTTATTCACTCATGAGCTGCTGTAACATGGATCAAATGGCTGAATTGCCACCTCAGTATGCAGTCAAGTTCTAAAAAATCCTTGCTAATGGCTTTTATTTATTTATTATTTTATTTATTTTATTTTATTTTATTCAGGTGTGTTGCAGCAGGGAAACATGGAAAAGTTTCAGGATACCGGCCCTCGAGGACTGGAGTTTGACACTTATGACCTACAGTATGCTGTAAATCTGAATTACAGTCATTCTTATTTCATAATGTTCAACATGATGACATAACTCTCACTTATGAAGGTGGCTGGCTGTCTTTTCAAAGCACAACCTTATTGGCAGCGTTTCTGCACTCCTTTGATGCGCTGACACAAGGTTCAATAAATGCCATGAGTTCCTGAAAGTCGTGGCTATACAAAGCAAAACTGTCAAAGCAACAATAGACTACCATTCTACTCTACATCAGGTTATTTTGCACAAACAGTCAGAGCCTTTTTAGCATAGGATTTTCTCACTTTTGTACCAACCAGGTGACTGCGATGATGAATTCCTGGGACAGACTCAGTCATCGCATCCTTGATCACATGGCATCCGATCTAACTGTCTGTCAGGGTCTGCTGCATCTCCTAGGCAACTGGGAGCTCCTCAAAGGCAAGCACTGTCTTGTTATTAAATCAGCTCGTCATCCAAGGCTCTACCTACGCTCGGTGACCTTGGACGCACTTGGGCCTATGGCTAAAGAGATGTGTAGTTTAACACTTCAAATCCAATAATTATTTAGGTGTAAAAAATAATAAAAGTTCAAGTAAAGCAACTACTATGATAAACTTTAACCATATCAATATGGTTAAAGTTTATCTTGATATTCTCATGGTTTTTTACTGAAAAGCCTTCAAGAGATTTCAAGAGGATTTCTTGAGAAATCACCTCATAAAAGCTTTGGAGTGAAGAGAAATAAACTGAGCTGAGGGAATTTAAGATTTAATCTGCTGCTGAAGGCAAAGATCAGAACAAAGGCAGTAAACAAGGAAAAAAGCCCATATGGCACGTAGTTTGTTCTGCAAATATTGCCTTGTTTTTATAAGAAATTGCTACTGCTTTGTGTTTATAAGAATCCAGCACTGCTAGAAAAACCAACGGGCAAATGTCAGCACTCACAGTGGCTCTGAGGAAGACACACTGTCTGGATGTGGGTTTTTACAACAAATTGAAGAGAGAGAAGTTGAGATGTGATCTCTAACGAGTTGCTAGAAGAGTTTGAAAGTTTTTTTTTGGCACCCATGTCTGTGAGCCCGACAGAAGCAGAAATACACAAAAACAGGTTTTCGTGCAACAGTTTAATTTCCGCCTTGTGTGAAGTGTCATACTTATAAACTGACCATGAACAGAACAGTATCACTATGTTCCCTTCTATTTACTTCTGTAATGTATGTTTGTTCCTGTTAAACAAAGTGTGATCTACGTCGAAGACAGATATTATTGTAATATGAAATTACACTCATGTTGACACTCCTTGTCCAAATGGTCTGTCAGCCTCTCAGCAGCTCTGTTCTACAAAAGCAGTGTTAATAGTGTAAGAAAAAATATTCTTCTTTCAGCTAAACTAGGCAACTTGTACAAGTTATTCTCTGTTGCCTTAATACACTAATAGTTTGGTGTGTTTTCTTGGGCCTAACTCTCTTATAAAGCCTCTTTTTCAACTCCTGTTTTTGTCTTTTCCTTGACTCACTGATAGGATCATGTGGCAGGGCGTGATCTGTGGTGCCGCTGCAGGAGCGATAAATGCACCTGCACTGCATCGGCAATCACGCCTCGCTGGCTTAAAGTCTGTACTGGGTCCTGCTGTAATTGTTGTTGTTGATGTGAGTCGGGCTGTGAGCTGCGGAGCTGCTGCCGACTGAGTGTGGGACAGCAACCGTGAGGAAAGTAGTTAATAAAGATGCTGAAAAGCATAAATGTCTGGACAGGTCTGCTGCGTGTTTGTTACAGTGGTGTCGAAACCCAGGAGGGGGGCGCGGCAGACCCAGAACCGGGCCAGCAAGGGGAGGAGCTGCCCCAAATGGTGGCTGAGCTGATGGCCACCCAGCAGGAGCAGGCGGCGGTGTCATGCCACCAGCAACTAGACCTCCAGGACCGGATCGAGCACGGCGTGCAGGTAATTGAGAATCTGGCCGCTCTGATCCAGCCCTGGCTGACACTGCCGCCACCCCCACCGGCGTTCCCCAACGACGGAGGAGTGGAGGAGATCCGGACCATTCCGACGCCCGTGCCGGCCCCCAGGGTGCGACTAGCCAGGATGCAGCCTGCCGCTGCACCCATCCTCACTCCTCGGGTGGGAGCGGCTGGTGCCCGGCGGGGGCCTGCACCCATTCGCGCTCCCCAGAGGAGGGCAGCGGAGCGACCAGCATGTCCTCGACTGGACCAGCTGGAGGTGGAGGTTGAGGAGGCGCGTGGGGGACCTCACCAGCCGGAGCCGGAGGTCGTTGAGCGCGAGGGACATGGCCAGCCCGAGGTCGATGTGCTGACTGCACCAGTCTTGCTCCACCTGAGGCCAGTGTGCTGTGCGGTCCGGCCGCCTACCCAGCCACCTGTGAGCCCCGGCTCACGACCACCCTGGCGGCGCCGCCATCACTTGTCACGCGGCCGACCTCTGGACCAGCTTCTCCGTCGCCACTGGACAAGCGGCCGGCCCCCTGATAGAACACCTTCCTGTCGTTGGGCCAGGTGCCGGGGGTGCCCATGGTCTGGGCTGATTCCCTCTCCCGCTTGCAGTGGGTGGAGTAGGTTTGGCCGGATGGCTCCCCGGACTCTGTCAGGTGATGGTGGTATGAGGTGGGGCGTGGTCTGCAGTGCCACTGCAGGAGCGATAAATGCACCTGCATGGCATCGGAAATCACGCCTCGTCGGCTTAAAGTCTGTACTGGGTCCAGCTCTAATTGTTGTTGTTGATGTGAGTTGGACTGTGAGCTGCGGAGCTGCAGCCAACTGAGTGTGAGACAGCAACCATGAGGAAAGTAGTTAATAAAGATGCTGAAAAGCATAAATGTCCGGACAGGTCCGCCACATGTTTGTTACAGATCAACTCTGTAGTCATAGCATTGTCATCCCATTAACTGCAATCTCAAAAGCCCTCAGGAAGCTTTGCAATCACATTCAGCTGACTAGCAACTTGGACAACTCCACAAAACACATTTCACCTGGTGAGAACAGACAGGCAAGGCCTCCAAAAGAACAAGGACACCCTGCACTGAAGACTTCATTAAAATGTTCACAAATTCATTGCTTGGTCTGGCACAAAAGCAGGTTCAGTGGAAAAAGGAGCAGAGGTATCAAATTAGACAGCACTATGCTTAAGCTTGTTTCATAACATGAAATATACATGTGATAATTTGTCTCAGACACACAAGAACGAAAATTGGACAGTAACTTCCTCATGACTAAGAAACTCAGCGTTTGCCTGGTCATTATATCAAATTATTTCCTGTTGGAGAAAGACTGCAAGTAGTTGTGGCAACCACTTTCAATCACAAAGTGATTGCACAGCAGGAGACAACCTGTCTGCAAACAATCATGATCTGACTCGGGCTGTCAAACTGATTAATGAAGCTTGGAAACAATCACAGTGCAAACACAAAGAGATTGCCAACACGTTACAATAAATCTGAGTCACTCTGCTCTGATGACGCATGTCTTTGCACAAGGGGAGTTGACTGGTTGTATTACGATTTTATTTCTTTATAAAAGCAAGGCTGTTAAATTGCCGTCCAGCAACAAATATGTCACTGAATTTCTGTTTCGAATCTATTAAGTTCTGGCTGGACTTTGAAAGTAGTTCATATGACTTTCAGCTTAATTAGAATTAATCTGTGGATAGATGGCAATAGATTTGCGCTGATTTATCACAGTCAATGAATAAACAGACTGCATTAAACTGCCAGATCAACCCCCTTTCAACTCCAAACTGACAACAGATTGACTCCATCTGATTGCCGTTGTATCTTGATGTGCCAAAGTTGCTTTGAAGACAATAAATAGTGAGTAGTTGCAGACCTGGTCCTGATATTTGAACAATCATTTCAAAGAATTGCACACAGTCACAATCATTTTCATAGTGCCACAGTTCCCAATCACCGTTTTCCTTGGAGTGATAACAGAGTCATTAATTATTTATGATATTTATTAAAATGTCTATTTAGAAACTGATTCTGTGGAAGTATGTATCATGTTAAGAGGCCTGGTGATCCTTAGAAAAACTCAAAACAGCTCTGCTAATCAAGAAAGCAATGCGTTTGCCTTTTTCAGAGTTTGGAACATCATTTTGTGGGTTTAGTTATATCAGCACAGTCTCAATAGTATCGTCCCTGACCATACATAAAGGATTAATGATTCTTGTTTCCAGTGTGTTTAGTTGTTTTTTAAACATTTCCCTATAGCCTACAGTATGTTTTTTAATACTGTTTGTCCTGCACTACCCAAGGTTCGCTGTGCAAATCTCTATTTTTTATGTAAGGCTAGATTTGTGTACATTATTTAGAGCATAAAACTCTTTTTTTAATGCAGACAAAAACTTAAGAATAGGTGGCTTTTCATCACAAAAGCAAACACTTGTTTCAACACTGGAAAGTAGCACCAGAATGTGTTACTAAAGCTGAAGAGTGTTAATTTACACATGTCCAATCTGCTTCTGTTACCATTATACTGCTTCATGCGCACGATGTGTTTGCTCATTGGCAGCAGCAAGAACAGTCTGACATGTCGTCAACCTTCGAGTTAAAAGGGAAAATCTTCAAAGGAATACATAATGGCTGCAACTCTCTGAAAATCTCCAACAATATTAATATCAAAATTAATTAATCCTCGCTTTATCTGAGCTTCTTCAGTATGTGTGGCAGTGGCTGTCAAGACTGAGAACAGAAGGTGGTAATGTACTTCCCAACAGGAATATTCAGCTCACTGCACAATAAATTACTGAGGCATAATCCTTCATGTGTCTATCCCATTTGTCTGATTCACTTTTTCAGTCATGTGTGACATTTTTTCGGTGCCAGGATTCTCTTTTGTGAATAGTAATATATGCTCTCTACAGCAAATAAACTGCAGTAAAGGTTAAGCATCCATTCATGAAACTCCACAGGGAGGGAGAGCTGATCCAAAACAATGGGAAACCATGGACGAGTAAACCTTTTCCAAAATGGGGCAGCTCATTGATAATCTCTCAAATAAAAGGTCAAACTTTTCTTCTGGTTGAAGACCCTTTGAGACCAAAATCATCAGGGGGTTTTTAGTTGTTTGGGAGGCCATTTGTCTCCAGTGAAAGTAAATAAATATCATGATATTTGGAGGCCCAGGGTACCATTTTTCTTTATGTGATACCTGTAAAAGTAATGGAAAAAGGTATCTACACTGACCTTATCTGTCAATTGCAATATTTAAAATTAATAACACAGCAAATACTGGAGAAAGGTTGATTGCATGAGCTAATTTCCCACTCCCCATCACTTTGTTTCCCCTTGAGATGTATGTACTTTTTAATTGTAATGGAGTGACTTTATTGTGTTAAAAATGACAAATTTGAGTATTTAGTAGCATTTACCAAACTGTACTAACTGTGAAACTGCATTACAAAGCCCAAATATTCATACATCTATTTTCAGAGTTTGTGGCTATCTGCTGTACCTGTAATCATTTAGTCCATGAAGTGTAAATAAGAATGGACTCATCTGGTTTTGAGATATGATCCAACAACACAAGAAGTAAAGAAAAAACACTTCATGTTTCAACCATGAGTGCTGAGAGGAAAAACAAATTACTATTCATTTCTTCATATTTTGGAAACTGGAACATTGGAAGTGGATTTATTGAAACATTTGCAAACATAACGGGAATACAGTATATAAGGTATAAGGTAGTTTTTTAGGCATGCCAGTTCTTCTTTTCTCCTCCGCTTGTCCAGTTTCTCAATTTCTATAAGAACACAATGGCCACAGTGCCGAGATATGCCAAGTCTTCGACTAATAGCTTCTTGGGAATCAACTCATTGGTTTGAAAAATACTGTTTCATGCCTGTCAAACTGAGTTATCTTTGGCATGTTGCTAAGTTTCCTGTTATGTGTAAATGCAACACTGGTTCAGCGCTTGAGTTAGGTGCTTTTTTTTATGATTCATAGGTCAGTGTTAAGTAACTTAAACAAAAAAGACAATCCTCTGAAAATTGGCAGGTTTAATAGTAGAAAGACCTTCCAAAAGCCTGGAGAACTATTGCTCAAGGACACTTTCAAAAATTAGAAGAAAGTCTAGCTCCCTGGAAACAAAATATAAAGACATGAATTGTGGCTCAACCTTCAATCGTCATATTACCATCTAAAATGATTTAGCACACAGTATATGATGACAGGAAAATCCAGGTAAATGTTACATAGTATTGTATCCTGGAAAGGTTGCCACACTCACAATAGAAAGTAGCATAGAAATGAGTGGGACACAGTGCAGGTGTGTGACTGCCTTGAAAAAATACAGTCATGTCACATTCTTGCTAAAGGATAATTTAATTGCAAGGTCTAAGAAGTAAACAAATAAAGCTTTGAATCTCTAGCCTGATCACCCAGCGATGCGTGGAGAATCTCATATGTAAAACCCACCCAGCGATGTGTCTGCTTGCGCTGCACTGGCAGGAGTTCCTTTCTAAATTAAATGTAACTTATTTTCTGGAAAATGCAAAGTGTGTGAACAACAAGAAGATAAAAACACTACTGTAACACTCCGAGGAAACTAAATGTAACTGGATGGAGAATAACATTTTCATCTGCCTCCTAATCAATAATAATGGCATACAGAAGTAAAGCTAACAGGAGGATCATATAGCCAATACCTGTGTGAGCCAAAACATGGAGCTGAAGCGATTAAGCACCTTCAACCTGACATTCACTAATGTCAACAAACATCTAAGTTCAGCCCAAACATGTAGCAGTAAAGCTAACAGTTGTAGTATCACTTCCAAGTCATCATTACTTTCTACAGACTCACCTGCTGTCATTCTTTAGAAAATGCAAACATCAGAACCAACACTAAATATTGTTCAGCAGGCCAGTTCATTTATTATTCACTGTGCATGGCTATCACATTGAAACTAATGTCACCAGGAGTCCAAAATGTTAGATTTGGTGCCAGTGCTTCTGTTTGACCCTATAGATGTGGTGCAGAAAACACGCCCCTGGTGCAATGTAATGTTTTGAATGTAGCCTGTTCTTCTTCTAAAGAGCAGTTTCTAACTTGAGATTAATAAATCCCTCTCTTTAGCAATGCACTTTTTTTGACACAGCTCGGCTCTCAGTGGTAACAAGAGCTTTCTGCAGCTGCTCCTCAGCAAAGAGCATCACCACGACTACTGCCACACCAGCTGCCATCGTGGATGTTCCATCATGGCTTCAAAATACCAGCTGTTGGCACTCCAATTAAGCAGTTTTTCTTGCTTTTGCCACTATTTAATGTGCTGCAATCTAGCATGGACAAATGGAACTGAAAATAAGGTGAAGATTTTCTTCTATCCGCTCTCCTTTGTGGCTGACAGTTTAAAAAGCTTTTTTTGTGCAAGCTCCATGTGTTTGGCAGTTCGGCTGTCTGACAGCGTTAGTCTGTCATGGGGATTACAGTCAAGTGTGTGCGCAGTGTTCCTCCTGGAAACCTGAGAGTGTAAATAAGAGTAAAGAAAATCAAGAGACTTCCCTCAAGAGGCCTGTGACTGAGAAAAATCCTATAAGACGAAAGGGGTGATTACATACAAGTGAAAGATGTAGATGAGCTACACAAACCTACCTGAGCTGTCTTTGTGATAGTCACAGGTTACAAAGTTAATCAGTCTGAGCATGCTAAAGATCAACTGCTGTTGTGCTTATGGGAGGGCAATTATTATTAAGGTCATAAAAAAGACTGGTCTGAAATTTTATTGAAGCGCAATATTATCAATATCGTTATCGCTGGTTGGCAATAAATCAAGACGACAGCAAGAGATGTTTACTGACCCCCTCCTAGAACTAAGAGACAGTCTGCATGTACTTGTTAATGAATTTCTTTCTTGCAAACAAAGGTGGACTCAGTGGCTGCAACAAAGCTCAGCCATCTTTGTAATTCTCTCGGTAGCTGGTTCAGGACAAGGTATAAACATAACAGAGTCCATGTTATTTGTAGTTTTGTGCTATTTAGTTTAAATTCTTCAGCTTCATAGTTTCTTTCTGTGTATAAAAGAGATTTCCTTATGTCACACCAGAATTAAATAACATCCGATCAGCAGCCCCTCAACCAGCCTTTTGTAACAGCTTGTGATTTAGGCCATTTAGGTGGGTGTATTTCAACATACAAGTCTTCCAATACAGCTTTAATTCTGTTTGCAATAAATGAAAACACAAATTATTACTTTAATCAAACAATAAAAATCTCCTGAGGCAAAGAGCCCCAGTTTGATTGCTGGCTACGCAAAGCAAATATCCCAGACCTCCTACAACACAGACGCTGAACAGGCTTGTAGAGGAGACATTAAGTTGGATTAGGAAAACCAATTAATAATTGCAATAAGTCTTCAGCTTCATATTGCTTCTAGATGTTGTACAATAGCCAGACAATAAACTGAGATGAACAGACTGCAAACCATTTTGACCATGTTTTACTTAAAAAAAAAAAAAAAACCTGTCCATGTTTTACTTCTAATGACATAACTTTTAAACTTTTGTTCCTTCATATTTTCTATTACATATCTGACTTTTACAAGACAAAAAGAAAACCGAGCACAGCAGACGTGAGCTGGAGGCTACTTATTGTCTGCTCCACGGTCTCTTTAGTTTCTGACAATTAAACTGATGCATCACTGTTAATTTGGCAATAGCACAAAAATGATTAACATAACATTATCAGTGGCAGGGGGACTACTGTCTGCAGCCAGAAGCCCAGACCTTCCAGCTTAAAACAGGAAGAAGAAATTCATCCCGTTCTGCTTCTGTCTGACTAATCAGCACAGTGATTCCCCTTGACTCAACACACCAACAGATCTGCATTGCTGTGATGAATCATAGTCATTATGCTTACCGCCTCCTGTTTTGCTCCTAGAACTGATCTGTTGTCCATGCTTCTCATATTACCGGTCAAACTAAAGTAATTAAAGATATTACAGATGTATTATTTAGACAGATTATTTCTGTGTGAAGTGACAAAGAGTGAAAGAGGAAGGGGACAGCTGCTAACAGGAAGGCAGAAGGTAAAGTGGCAAGTGTCTCCAAAATAGCTTCATTTAAATATACAGCTGTGGCAGCTGACAGTAACACATGTCACTATCAGAGAACTCGATACAAATAGTCTCTATTTTTTTTTATCATGTACTTTCTATAGTTTTCTCTCTCTGTGAGGGCTGCAAAATCATCATTTAAAAAAAAAAATCCGTGTTTTTCATATGCAGCTATAAGGAAAATGCCCTCTAAATGTAAACAAATATAGAACACAATGATTTATATTTATTTAATTTTCAATTCAGAACACCACTCGGGTTCAGATCCCCTCCGTGAATCGTGGTGAAGAGAGAGCTGAGCCTAAAAGCGAAGCTCACAATTTACCGGTCGATCTACGTCCCCGCCCTCAACTATGGTCACGAGCTGTGGGTAGTGACCGAAAGAATGAGTTCACAGATACAAGCAGTGGAAATGAGCTTTCTCTGAAGGGTGGCTGGCCTCTCTCTTAGAGACAGGGTGAGGAGTTTGGCCATCCGGGAGGGGCTCAGAGTAGAGCCACTACTCCTCCACATCAAAAGGAGCCAGCTGAGGTGGTTCGGGCATCTGACAAGGATGCCTCCTGGGTGAGGTGTTCCGGGCATGTCCCATCAGGAGGAGGCCCCCGGGGCAGACCCAGGACACACTGGAGAGATTATATCTCTCAACTGGCCTGGGAATGCCACGGACAAGCTGGAGGAGGTAGTGATGGTAAAAGAGAAAAAGTCAGGCAACATGGCCAAATAGTGGGGTGACGATTCAAACCTAAGTCAAACCTTCAATTTCAGATTGTTTTAGTGGGGAACAGTCTTGGAGAACCAAGGCTAGACTTTGCATAGGGATAAAATAGTTTCCACAGCAAGTGGTTTATATGGTTTCCTTCTTAAGTTGTTTTTTCAAATTGTGTGGGATCCAGAGCCACAGCATCCAAAAAATAAATTCGAGAAGAACTGTCCCTCAGCTGTGATCTCATGTGAAGTAAAGGTCAAATGGTATGACTTGTTTTGAAAGACGTTGCTCATTAATTAAATGGTGGCATCATCATTTCAGTTGCATCCAATAAGTCTTGGAAGATGAATGCTGCAAGTCATAACGGACCACGCATATATGATTTATAAGTTAGTTTGAAAGCTGTTACCATCATTTTTAATCTCTCTGTATGAGAGAGTTATTACCCTTAGTTATTAAACTGGCATAACAGATTGGTTCCTAAATGTAAAAAAAAAACAAAAAAAACCCCAACAAACAACAAACAACAAACAGTTGCATGGTCATGCAGTGACATAACAGCATGTTTAGAAACTGTTGGCACAGGTGTGTGTGCCATCTGACAGTTTTTTTTAGATAGCATAAAAGATGAAAATAATAAGGGAGACATGCGATTTTCCTATTACTCTACCACTTACAAGTGTGGTAAAACAAACAGGACGTGCTTCAGCTTGAGGTCAGTGCAAAGGCAAAGATACAAGTCTATGTTGAAGAGGATGGTTTGGTAATTCATTGAGGTTTATCAAGTGCTCCTGCATTCATTTCTCTGACCTGTTGCACCATGACTGAATCAGTGGGCACTGTATACACACAGACAAGTGCCGCTTTACTCATCTCAAGAGCTCAATCACCGAGCTATTGCTGCGCTGCTACCACATGGATCAGAAACCCAATTTTCTACTGTGATTGCCAGCTACTCAGAAATGCTTGGTCACCTCACAACCCACACTACTGCAGAGAAAGGGAAAAACAGCCTTTAGGTTTTCTTAGTAATTGCAATCAACTTAGATGAGAAAGTAACTTCCATTTCTTCCCATGTCATTTAAGGACTCAAATAATATTTCTAAATATTTATAGTCCTTGGCTTTATGCTTTTAATCTAAAATCAGCAAACATACAGTATGCGTGCTGTAGCCTTCTTGCTGTGAGGTAACACAGCTGGCTGACGATAAGATTTCACCACCTGACTGTGTCTTGCGGATCTGTCTTCTGTCACTGGAGAACTAATAAAAGAGATTCTTCACATTACAGATAGCGTCTGTTGACTCATTTCATTTTTCACGTTCTGTTTGTCTGGCAATTATAATTAATTGTTGCAGGCTGACTGGGAAGCAAGCCACCGTGGGTAAGTTGGTATTTTAAGATAGAAGCCTTCAATAAAAGTGCTATTTCAAAGTTATGCTGCATCACACATATGTCACAGCGACAGGGCTGTTTATGTTTTGGCAAGACAAGGACAAGGGATAAAATGTGTAAATGTCATGCCTGACACTCATTTCTATTCCCTGTTTAAAATGTCAGGACATTATGTGGTTGTTTATTGTGAAGTCATTGGGATAACAAAGAATGTCTGATCAAATGGCAGAAATTTTTTTTGTGGTGCAAAACAGGACCGTGAGTATGAAAGGGGATTAGAGAAACTGAAAAAACAAAACAAAAAAATATTTCTGGGGTTTTTTCCCTCAAAATTCAAACTTTAATCTCAGAATTCAGTTTTTTTTTTCCACATAATTTTGACTCTGTTCTCAGAAATGAGGATTAAGGCCATTAAGGCCATTTTTTTCAAGTGTGTGTGAGGAAAGAAAAGAATTCAGAATTCTCAGAGTAAAGTCAGAATTCTTACTTCAACCTCAGAATTCTGATTTTTTTTCTCTGAATTTTGACTCTTTTCTCAGAAGAGGATTAAGGCCACTGAAATGTTTTGGGTTGTTGTAAAAATAAAAAAACAGACTTCTCAAAGTTAGAATTCTGACTTTAAAAGTCATTAAAATTTTGAGTGGCTCTTATCCATTTCCAGTTGAAATGGAGAAGGTGATGAATTAATCTGGATGTTTTATTAATTTTTACTTTAAACAAAGTCTGTTAATAGAAAATAAGGGCTTCATGGAAAATGTTATCTTTTCTCTGTGTAACTTAATAAAAGCTTCCTTGCTTCCTTTCCTTTGCATTTATTAATTTCCCTAATTAAATTAAATTGTCTGTATAAGTGGCATGCTTGAGTGAATCAGTCTGTTGACAATGTATGAGTCATATTTACCCAGAGTTTTACAAAGTATAGCTTCGAGGTAATTCCTTTTTTGACACTTAAAATGAAAACGCAACTCAGACTAAAGGCTGACAGAGAGTCATTTAATTTTCTTTTTTAGGAAATTATGGCAGTGATTAACTTATCTTTGAAAGCATTAGAGCACCATTAAACATTACATCCTGAGTAAAATTAACAAACAAGTTTATCAAGCAGGCAGCAACGGCAGTTTCCGAGAAACACCTGACCTGTTTCTGCCACAGGCGACGCGACTGCCTGGGAAACGGGAAAGCACTGCCATCTCTGCATGTGTCCGGCCACCAGCTGTAGGCAAATGCACCGAAAGCAAGAAGGCAGCAATCATTTGTTAAATGGATGTGCCTTCACATCACAGCTATACATCTAGTTTCGGACAAACAATTCTGCCAGAATCAAATCTACATGAGACAAAGCTGCGGAAACGAGGGTTTACACTGTGTTTGTAACACTATACAAAATGACTGCACATTCATCATTTGTAGGACTGTTTCATTACAATGAAATCAGAGAAAGTTTAAGGATCCAAATCAACATGTTTGATCTCCCAGAGTAAAACTGTGTGTTTGTTTTACCCGTCCGAACTACCACACCCTGTGATATGAGTGTTACATTACTGGAAAGTGAATAAATATCCTGGGATGTCATTAGATTTAGTTAGCTGCTAAGTTTAATTATGTCTTGACATGAATCTACCCATTCTCCTAACAGTTCTCTGTTAGTTGCTTTGCAGCCTGACTGTGATAGCAAGACAACAAGATGGCAAAAGTCAGTGCACTTCTTGTTCTTCAAGAAACAGCTACAACTGTCATGGTCCTGGGTCTGCAACCCAGTGTTTTGTGTTTTTGGTTAAGTTTATTTTGTGACTTAGGGTTTTCTGTTCTGTCTTTCTAATTCTTAGGTTTTGGTCCCTGTCCTCTGTGCTCCCTTTGTTTCGTGTCCCTCAGTCTGTGTCTGTATGTTCAGTCTGTGTGTTTCCTGTTTTACTTTGAAGGTCTGTGTCTTTGGTTAGTGTATTCAGTTTTGCCTTCCTGTCTTGTCTTGTTAATTAGGTTCAGCTGTGTCTCCCTCCTGTGTCCCGTTCCCTCGTTATCCTCTGTGTGTATATATAGTGAGTGTTTGCTTGTGTTTGTTGCTGGTCTGTTTGCTTGTCATTCTGCTCGCCGTCCCTGTGTTAATGCTGCGTGTCTTCCCGTGTGCTATAGTTTCAGGTTTGTCAGTTTTTCCCAGTTTAGGTTTTCTTTTATCCCATCTTCTGTTTATATCCTCACCTCCCGCTAATAAAGTTTCACTCGCTGCAAACCAGTGCCTGCACTTGGGTCCTTTTCCTCCCTTCACACGACTGCCGTCGCAGCCGTGACAACAACTGTTAATTTTTTTTTTTATGTTTATGCACAAATAAACAGAGTACATTACGCTAATTATTCAGCTTTAAGTCGATGGAGGGCAGAATTTTTTAAAACAACCCTGCAGTCTAATTATGTTCTGGCTCCATTTCTATGGTTAACACACAAATGTGACGGATACTAACTGTGCCTCTGGAAGAGAACGTGACTAAGCGTTTTTCTGGAAACCTTCTAGGGAAATGGTAAAATGCATGTTTCTTTGTCTACTCTCAAACTAGACACACCATAATGATGTAAATTTTAAAGACCTATGGTTTATGAAATAAGAAGCCATGTGTGGTCAAAAAGACTGTAGTCAAAGGATGAATATATAAATATAATGTGACTAAAAGCATACAAATAATGAGTATAACTGGATCACTGTCTTTCCAAAGTCAGCCAAGCAAATAAATGAATAAAATACAAGTCTTCATAATCAGAGACAAATTTGAAATGTCAGAAAATGTGCCAGATTTTCTGTGAGCTCCAGGTTGTTGTGCTGGTAAAACAATTAAATGTGAGGCTCTTTCATAAGAGACAAAGCAAGAGGAGGGGCCTTTGCCTTACTTTATTCTAGCGAGCATAAATTAAATCCATTATACCTCATGAGCCTTTTTAAAGAAACTTAATAGCCTGTTGCACTTTAATAAGCAATGCAGGCACAGAGGTACACCTCTACCTCTTAGGGCATTTTAATTAATCAGTGTCCTTTCAAATAAATTTTTTAATGTCTGTCTTCTGTGTAGTGGATTAATGCATTAAATATATGACAAGGTAGACAACACACTGTACTTTGACACAGATCCAACAATGAACATGTAAAACTGCAGATACCGTATGATGTTTAGATTAGAATGAGATTAGATGTAGAATTAATTAAACTTACTGGGGTGGGGGTAACACAACTGTCATAAACAATGAGGGTACCATTGTACGACTATTCTGCAATACTAGGTACGTTAGGAAAAAACATTTGCTGACAACATCTGCGTGAATTTGTTAGCTCGTTTTACTTTCCCCCCTTACCTTACTCCTTCTTCACTGCAACTCCAGTCAGTTTACCTCATTTATCTGACAAACTCCGTCACAGGTGTCATAAAGTAGTGCCTCTGGTTAAGTCATTTGTCAGAGGAGTCGGTTTAGAAGGCCTGCATGCTTTATTAAAAACAAAACTATATTTGCAAGAGGAAGACATAAAATCCATTACTGCATCAATATTTCATTCAACTCCTACTCAATGTGGCTAGAGCAGGAGAAAACATTATAGGAAAATCATTCACGGATGGATCCAAGAACCAAAATTGGTACATATACTCTGCTATGCTTAATCTTTTCATAAAGCCCATTAGCAATTTTCAAGATGGCTGCCAAAAAAGGGAAGAAAAATATGTATAAGTTGGGTTTTTTCCTAGACGGCCCTTTTGAATGATCTTTGTGTGAAATCAGGCATGTTCCTTCATGTAGAAGTCAAAATTACTGTGAACCTGTTTTTTGTTTTGTTTTTTGTTTTTTACAGCTACACCCCTTCAACATCTCGGTGACAGAACACTAACTAACTAACCCTATGAACAAATAGCTGTCCAGGAACCCAGCAAGAAGGTTCAAGGTTTAAAATGTCCCAACTGGTAACTGGTGAGTAGTTATCTGCTTTCTGTGTTAACATGTTAAATAATCTTATTATAATGATTGCAGAGTAGGTATGTATATGTGTCTGTATGTACCCTCCCCAACAAGTGGGCCAATCTGAATGAAACTTTGCATGGATGCATCACACATTCAGTGATTAGTAACAGCTATATGCTTTTAAACGGTTAAAAGGATGGCTGTACAGTACTCTGTACAGCTACAACTGTCACTGGACCATTGGAGCACCATGTATCACACATATGTCATTACAATTATTCTGTTTTACCTGAAACAACGTGACCAATTTTACTTACTTATAGTCAAAAACATTTAAAAAGTTAAGAGTAAAATCTCTGTAATTTAATTCTGAAATGAAATTCTGGAGTAAAACAGCTGTTTCATGGAAATATCCACGTCTGAAAAATTGTTTCAGTTATCTGCTGGACTAGGCCTTTTATTGAAGCCAAATACCAGCAGGAGACCCAAAGAATACCAAAATGTTAGAAGTAGTTTTTTAGCTGTCTTTTGTCTAAAAGAAGGCCCCAGCATCCTGACCCTAATTGTTACTGGCTAACATATTTGGTGAAAAACAAACTCAAAGACTGAACAGTGTCTCCATGGACCACTCTGATTGTCTGGCTGACAGTGTAGAGGAAAAATGCAGGCTGCTTAGCATTGCCTCTATCAGCCTTTCAATAGACTGCAGCAATAATGAATTGATGTTCCTGCCACTGAACGCTCATCTTCATCTTTTACAATAACAAATCTTTTCCAAGCCTCTCCAAAAGGAGCACCACGCTGCTTGGACTATCAACACAAGGACTGCTGTCTGATAAATTAACAATTTACTGATACTCTGTAAAAATCAGACACCAATGAATTCAAGTCTCGGCCCAAAAGAGATGCAGTAACTAGCTTTCTATCATAGCTTTTGTTAGAGTAGATGCATTATCAAAGAGCAGAGTAAAAAAATGCTTAGTAAACTGAAATTCCAAAGTTTTTTTTTGTTGTTGTTTTTGTTTTTTTAAACACAATCAGCTTCCTTGAAATGAAGGAAAAATACCCACAACACATTAGCTGTTATCGGACGGTGAAACACCGATCCATCAGCACCCTCTAATTTCACTGGAAAATCATCCCCTGCAGGGGTAGCAGTGGTTAAATGGTGTTGATTAAGTAATGGAACTTGATTAATGCAACATCCACATAATAAGTGGCACCTGCAGGTCAGCTCAAACAGCAGGTATGAAACACGACAACATTACTTTCACTAATCGTCCCTTTAGAGATGGAGCCAGTCTGTTTTGGGTCTTTTGCCAACATGAGACTGGTTAGATAACATTCATTTATTCTATCAAGGAAACTGCCCCCCACTCTCTGACAACCTAGTGGGTAACCCTTCATACTATTATCACTGGAAAGCAGGACTTCATAACAACAAGTGTAATTTTTCAGTATCACCCCATAAGTAGTGCTTTCAAAGCAGCCCGTTCCCATTTCAAGTTGACCAGATCTCCAGATCACAGTTTCTTTTCTTACTACTCATGGCCTGGAGTGTGGAGCCACTGGTAATGCATGAACACACTGCAGACCTAATGACGTGAGAACATCCTGTAGCCACAAAGCCAAAAATCCGTTCCCTCTGGGAGCTGACGTGCTTGCAACAACAGGACTGTGCTGCTGAAGACCCCCCGAGGAAGACAGTGCAGCCCTATTTGTTAATTCATTGTAATTCAGCCTGAAGCGCGGCCCTCAGCCTGACAAACAATCCACTCTGTCATGTCCATCTGGACTCTGTCTTTCTGTGCCATTTGTGAGCCAGTCAGCAGGAACCCAGCTACACCTATTAAAAGGCAGACGTGACTGCAGATCACACAGTATTAGGTGAGTTTCAGTTTTGATAAAGAGTCGTCATTCAAAACTTCACTTTCACCAAAACACTAAAAGCTTGAAAGGCAATTGTTCTTTTGATTATTAAAGAGAAAATTATTGAATCTCCCAAGGACAACGATGGCAAACAGAGTTACATTTTGTTATTATTCTGCTGGATCCCCTTTTGCCTTCAAAAGGGAAATTGCTTTAATTCTTCATAGCATAGATTCAACAAGATGCTGGAAACTCAGATTCCTCAGGGAGAGATTTTGGTCCATATCAGCAACCACACAGTTGCTGCTAATTTTCTGGCTATATGTCAGTGATGTTCTCCTTTTTCACCACACCCTAAGGATGCTCTACTTGATTGAGATCTGGTGACTCTGGAGGCCATTTGAGTACAGTGAACTCATTGTTATGTTCAGCATTATCAGAAGATGGGTACACTGTGATCATACAGGGTCAGCAACAATACTCACGTAGGCTGTGACTGTTTAAAAGATGCTCATTTGGTATTAAGGTGCTCAAAGTGTGCCACATCATTACACCACCACCAGCCTGATCCATTGATACACGGCGGGATAGACTCATGCTTTCATGTCGTTTACTCCAAACTCTGACCCTACCATCCAAATGTTGCAGCAGAAACCATGACTCACTGAACCAGCCAGCGTGATCTTCTGCTGCTGTAGCCCATCTGCTTCAAGGTTTGACATCTCCGTTTTGGGCCATTCTCTGCAAACCCTAAAGGGTGTGGGAAAATCGAGGAAGATCAGCAGTTTCTGAAATACTCAGACCATCCCATTCAACACCAACAACCATGCCGTGTTCAAAGTAATTTAAATCACCCTTTTTCTCCATTCTGATGCTTGATTTGAACCTCAGTGGGTGCTCTTGACCATGTCTACATGCCTAGATGCACTGAATTACTGTCATATGACTGGCTAATTAGATATTTGCCTATTACAAGTAGTGTACCTAGTGAAGAGGGTGTATAACAGCTGTGCTCCGATGCCAGCTGTATTTAAAAGCAAAATTATGGTGCAGAGAGAAAGTTAAAGGAACACTCCTATGCGTCAGTAAACTAAGAAAGAGCTGTTCCTGCCACAAGAGAGATCAACTAGCACAGTATTAAGCTCCACATTATTTTTATGAGGGGCTTTTGTAAAAAAAAAAAAGAAAAAAAGAAAAAAGAAAAATCCAAAGCTGAAAAAGACCTACCTAGTGAAAAAAAGATTAATATTAAATATTAATATTATATTTGGGTACAGCTGTAGTGGCCATGATTCCAGAGAGAGTCTGGCATAGAGAGAGTCACCAAAAATTAAAGTTTGGTCTACTGACTCCTTTTTATCAATATCTTTTTACTTTTTGGGTTGTTTTTTTTAAACTGCAGACTCAAATATACAAAACAGGTGGCTTCATAACTCATTATGTTTTATATTAGGGCTTACATAAAATTTTAGCCCACGTGTGTTGTGGATGATTTATATTTAAAACTAATCTGAGTCATCCAGAATGATCCACAATCAGAGGCATTCTGGGACAAAAAAGAAAAAAGGAAATACGTACTCAGAGCAGGGTAAAGGCAGTGCCAGCGGTCTTGTCGTTGGTGGCTGTAGAGCGGGCTGACTCACTGCTCTTACTCCTACCTACAGCTCGAACTGTTTGCATTTTCTCGATCATCATTCAGAGATGAGCAGCCGGCATTCACAATGGCAGGATAGTATGGGGAACTAACGGACATGATAAAAGCGGCAGGCCTACAGTGAGGTCGAAGGAAGGACTTGAGTGGGAAGCCGAAGTAAGATAGCAGCAGGCTTCATTGTCCAGTCCACTCTACTCTATAGTGCAGTGAACTTAGATAATCCATTTCTATTTTGTTTTCACAGACACACACATATACACAGAAACCTCCACAAACACATACAGTATCCCTGCCAAAGTAGACCGTTGCCAGTCTGCGCACATACTACATTCTTCTTATATATTATACTATAATTTTCTTTTTTCCTTTCAGGTTATTTCTTCAGGTACTCTGAGGTCTGACACTTACAAATTGATGTGGCTTTACTGAGAACAGTCAGAAAAGAATTTCCAGTCTGCTTCACAATGAGTCTTTATTGAACCTTTATCATCTTTTCTTCACTTCAATGTCAGATTGTGACCCAAAAGAAATCCTGTCTTGCTTATGACCTCTCTTATTTTTCGGTCTGTCTATTCATAATAAATCATGTTTAATTTAGCTGCTGTAGCGGACCCAAGGCAGACCCCACGACTCGCTCATGTTGTTCCACATGTTTTTATTAACACAATTCACACGGTTGCTGCTAAACAAACGCCGGCTGCAGCTCTCCCGCTGCCAGCCGCACCTAACACCAACAACAACCCCAAACCAACACTCAGGACCCCTTTTATGGCTGGCGAGGCGTGATTGCCGATGCCGTGCAGGTAAAGCCATCTCCACCGCACGGCACCGCAAGCCACGCCCCGCCACAGCCCTCTTCCACTTATCAACTCAGTTTTCGAGTCTCTTTGGGGGCAACCGTCTTTACTAAGCTAGACCTGCGAAACGCTTATCACCTCGTTCGGATACACAAAAGGGATGAATAGAAAACAGAGTTTAACACTCCGCTGGGGCACTTTGAATATTTAGTTATGCCATTTGGCTTAACTAATGCCCCTGCTGCTTTCCAAGCCCTGGTGAATGATGTGCTCAGAGATTTTTTGAACATTTTTGTTTTTGTTTACTTTGATGACATCCTCATCTTTTCCAGGACCTTCGAGGAGCATCGCATTTACGTGAGGAGTGTGCTGCAGTGGCTATTAGAGAATCGATTATATGTGCAAGCTGAGAAATGTTTGTTTCATGCTCCGTCTGTTTCATTTCATTTGGCCTGTCCCCGAGTCACGGACGCAGCTCCAACGCTTCCTCGGATTTGTAAATTTCTACCGACGCTTCATTCAGAACTACAGTCAAGTGGCCCCACCCCTCACTCACCTCACCTCCTCTAAGGTACCCTTCACCTGGCCCTCGGAGGCTCACACCGCTTTCACTAGATTAAAACAACTATTTACCTCTACACCCATTCTAATTCATCCTGATACTAATAAACAGTTCATCATGGAGGTTGATGCTTCAGACACGAGAGTAGGGGCAGTGTTATCACAGAGATCTGAACCCCAAGGTAAACTCCAGCTGTGCGCCTTCTTTTCATGCCAACTCACCCCCAACGAGCAGAACTACGACGTGGGGAATAGGGAGATCCTGGCAATCAAGTTAGCCCTGGAAGAATGGCGTCACTGGCTGGAGGGAGCCGAACAACCATTTCTCATATGGACAGACCACAAAAATCTAATTTCTCTCCAAACAGCTAAAAAGGCTTAACTCCTGGCAAGCCCACTGGTCTCTGTTCTTCGCTCGTTTTAACTTGTCTCTCTCCTATCACCCAGGCTCTTGGAATATCAAGCCAGACATGCTCTCCCACCAATATTCTCCAGATACCCAGTCATCTTAACCAGCTCCCATCCTACCCGCCACCTGCAAGGTGGGCGCCCTCACCTGGGGTAGAGACAAAGGTGAGGGAGGAAAGATTGGTTGACTTTTGCTCATACCATTGACAATTTACATGAAGTGGACGATAGTATAACCAAGAGCAGAGAGGTTGTCAGGTCAGACAGCCAAAGACGTGAGGATGAAACAACGCCATACCAAAGAAATGAGTGCTGAGGAGAGAAGTACATGTCCCATCTTTCCAACCCGCTGGATGCCGGTTTGGCGGTCTCCTCCCCTTGTCTTCCTCCCAGGAGATAAGAGAAAGAGAAAAAGACAAAAATCACTTGTGAGTGAAATGATGTGAAAAAAGAAAGGCCTAGAGCAGTGGCAACATCCACAGAGGAAATGGCATTCCTCTGGAGGAGGCGGCCTCTCTCCTCTATTTGACGAAATAGGGGAGAAATAAGGAGCGAGTTACAGAAAGGGTGAAGGAGGCGGTAATGTGAAGGTTGAAACAGGTCAAAAGAAAGATAGTGAGGGCAGGGGGTTTAGGACAAATGGCAGGGACTCATTTCGCACACAAACGCGGAAAAAAGATATATATATATATATATATATATATATATA
>VVHJ01024878.1:1167-14677 GCA_015107715.1 Tylochromis polylepis
TTTTGTACTCTTTAATATCAAAACCTTATCTGCTGTACTGGAAACTGCAACGCCTTCTGTCTCTAATGATAAGTGAGTTTCACAAAGCACACATAAAAAGTTTCCTTACAAAAATACCTGCGACTGTCTTCACGTCTCGTTCTTATGCGTGTGTCTGTGTCTTTAAACTTGAGATACGAAAGCCCAGATTTTCTCTTTAACTGTAAAAATGAAAGAGATCTCCAGTTTTGTACCTTGTGGTAATCTTTGGTTGACTGTAGCATCACCAAAGTTGTTTAGGCAAATGTAAACACACCGAAATGGGTCCTTATTCTTCAGTAACATCTTTTACACTCAGAATGATTAAGGCGTGTTGTAGGTTACTGCAGCAGTTTGCTTTTTTATTTTTAAATTTTAATTTTTCTGACTAATCTGAAGGAAACATCATCCTGGTTTTTACTCAGACTCTAACAGCTGAGACGTACCTGAGGTCAGTTTAATGAGGCTTATCCAGGTGACTTTGGGGAATTTCTTGGAAGTCCACAGGAAATGCATATCCATGTAACCCTAAAATGACCATGATAAGTTGGCGAGTGGGGTCATTTATGAGCATTCATGAATTATTGAGAACCAGGATTCGCTGCAAAAGGTCGCAGAAGTGGAACATTTAAATCACATTAAAGCTTGTAATTACAAAAATAACGTACATGTGAAATTATGGTTTAACTTCCCATTATCCCTACCAAGAGGCCAATAAAAATATAGAAAAGCTGAGAAGTTGAAGTAGATTAAACAATTCATGATAGTAAATAGATTAATCCTTTTACTTGCCGGTGAAGGTCATCAAGGTCACACATATGCATTACTCTGGAATCACGTCTGCACGTGCTGACCCAGCAGAGAGAGTATTTAATGAGAGATGATATGAAAGTAACAGAATGCCCGAGAGCCACACTGCTAGGTGCTGAGAATTTGATGCAAGAATTACAATAAAAATACAACTTACAGTCGTGCGTACAGTTCAGTACACATTAGGTGTTATTAAATGATTTCCAGCATGCTCAGCCAAGCAGCCAGTGAGGCTTTCTTATATAAATACTGAGCTGATACCATTTGAGTCGTGCTCAGGCTGCACAGGGATTTTTGTGGGCTAAAGGAAATATTGGTACACTTCATTCTCTGTGCCAATAGCGCTCACTGGAGGGAGACAAATGAAAGGAAAAACAAACCCACAGCACAGAGGCATGGAGCCAATAACTGGGTGTTTTGGGTGCTGAGAGCACCATTTAACGTGTCGGTGCACAATCTATCATAGGTGTTCGGACGGGTAGAACAGATCGCAAGATAAAGGAGATCACTCTGAAACTTGGTACTGATTTTATGTAGTTGTTTCATGAAACAATGTCCAGTGTTTCAGTTTGTCCTGCAAAGTTTTAGGTTTCATGTAAAGTTTGACTTTCGGAAAGTTCGATGATCCATGATTGTGTTACTGTTTTTAACATTTTCACATATGGAAGTTTTTTTTGGGGGGTTTTTCTCTGCTTATATTTTCCATTTAGTGAATTTCTATAAGTTAAAATTCAGAACTATTTTTATACTTTGTTAGAAGTGCACATCTTTTTAACGTCTCCAACAATGAAAGTCTGTGGCATAAAGTAAAAAATAAAAATGACAATAAAACCTGTTAATTTAAAATGGTACCAATCACAAGCTATTTGTTTATTCACTCAGTGTCTCCACGTTTGTCCCAATCATGTGCACTGAGGCACAGGCGTGTGCAGAGGGGGGAAACGGGGTGGTATCTGCCCTTTCCCATGAGTACGTTTCCTTTCAGTACTTTAAGTATATATTGATGCTAAATCTTTTGTCCCAGTAGGATACTTATATAGATTATAAATTAACTTGGGTCGAAATACTTCTTGCACCACTTTGTAGACCACTCTACCATTTCAATAATACTTCTGTATGAGGGCACAGGAGCTTGACGATCATCCATAGCACAAAAGTTTCTGTTAAAGTCTTTTGATTTGTTCCCGATCCCATTCGTGGCCTTGCCCTCTGCCACGCCATCTTTTAATTTTAGTTGTTTTAAATGCTGAAATCCTTGAAATACCCCTGATCCCTTCACTTTAGAGGGGGGTCTGGGTTTTTCCTTTAATCTGTCACTCCTTCATAAACACAGATGTTCATGCAGTTGTAAAAATAAACGCATTTTTCTTTTGTTTATTTGAGTTTAAATTGCTTTCTGGAGAAAGCAGAAGTGGCTCCAGGTGCTGCGAGGGAGACGCAAACTGGATTTACACGCGTGTAAGTTTAAGAGCGCTTTGCGCTTCGCCCTTTGGACTGCGTTAGCCTTTTTGGCACGAGGAGAGCGGAAATGGGCAGTACACTTTGGGGAGCAGAGGGTCTGATGTGCGCGTGCTGAGCCACACTCCTCGGAGGAGCTCGCGACCACTCAGCAGCAGCATGAGGACGTGAGCAGGTCGGAAGAAGCGGCTCGTGAGTCCCCACGCGCCTCCTCTCTTCCTCCTCGGTCACGCCTGCGCGCTCACACTGTGGCCGGCCTCGGCTCTGAAACCTCCGCACATCAGAGAGCCAGCGGCGCGCGGCCGCTCCGCGTGTGCTCCTCCGTGGCAGCAATGATGCTCGCGCTCACCTTCACCTGCCGCGCGCTGCTCGTCTTCCTGCTCTCGGAGTCTGTTCAGACCGACAAGACGGCGGTAAGACCCGACTTCTCATTTGCCAAGCAGTTCTGTAACAGCAGAGGTGCAGGCGGAAAAACACGGTTTCGCTTTATCAGAGCGCGTTCACAGGTCACGCTAACGTTCCTGATTGGACACAGAGCGGTTAATGGGCCCGACCAGTCCGTGTTGTTCTCTGTTCCGCGTCGACTTTCCTGTATATTGGTGTCTGCCTTGTCCTCGAACCTCAAACTAGTAACGGTAACTTAGTTAACTAAACTAACCCAGTTGATCTAAACTTTGTTAAACTTTTACACGTTTGGACAAAAACAAAAAAAAACAGAGTTTCGCATAAATATAAAAAAAATCTAAAGGTGTACTTTTGGGAAAAATAAACTAAAACTACAATAACGTAATATATGTCTAATGTGAGCTGTACCACATAAACAACACACATTACAGATGAGAGGTGAACAAAGCTAACGGCACAGCAGGATTTCATGTGATGTCATTATACAGTCGGTCTGGGCAGATTTTAAATGGGATCTAAAAATGAAAATGTGTGAATTTAAGCAGCTCACTTCCACCATACAAAGCTCACAAAAGTTCAGCTCTTCCCGGGTGAATCCAAAGGTCAGAAAATAGAGCAAGTGCAATCATATAAATATCTTGGCACCATAATCAATGAAAAACTGAATTTTGATGAGAATTGCAAATCGGTCTCCAAAAAGGGGTCACCAGCACCTTTGCTGCCTTGGGAAACTTGCTCATTTCCACACTGACCGAACAATTTTAACTTTGTTTTATCGTTCTTTTACTGAGTCCGTTTTATCTTTTCGTTTGGTGGCATGGTTCGGTCAGCCCTCTGTCACCGAACTCACTGAATCAGATGGTGAGATGGTCCAGTCGTCCGATAGGCGAGTCACAGCCCTGTTTAGCCTCCCGGTACTCTAAGCGGGTACAACAGACGGCTTTATCAATCCTAAATAATGGTTCCCATCCTCTACAGGGTGAATTTCAGCTTCTTCCCTCGGGATGGAGGTTTCTAGTTCCAAGATGGAGGACAAAGCGTTATAAAAACAGTTTCGTCCCTGCTTCATTTGATTCATCTTGTCTAATTACCAAATATGTGTCTGTCAGGTTTAAATAGGCGAGTGTGTTTTGTGAAGGGATGCCGAATGCTATCATTTTTCTGTAAAGCAAATTGACCTACGGGTATAAATAAAGTAACCTTGAAGGAGGGCAGGACAGCAGAGCATGTCCATGATGGATGCTTTATTAGGTACACCAGGCTAGCACTGCGTTTGGTCCATCATCTCAGAGGTTTTGGTCCATATTGATGTGATAGCATCACACAGCTGCTGCAGATTTATCGGCCGCACAGCCATGATGCGAATCTCCCAAAGCGTCTGTATTGGATTACGATCTGGTGACTCTGACTGCGGAGGCCGTTTGAGTACAGTGAGCTCGTTGTCACGTTCAAGAAACCAAGTTTGAGATGAGCTGAGTTTTATGGCACGGTGTGTTATCCCGAAGTAGCCGTCAGAAGATTTTACACTGTGGTCATAAATGGATGGAAATGGTCAGCAGCAACACTCAGGTAGTACTAAGGACCCCGAAGTGTGCCGTGAAAACATCCCCCACACCACTACACCACTGCCACCAGCCTGAACCGTTGATACAAATCAGCTTTCTTGTTGTTTATTGTTGACCCTGCCATCTGAATGTTGCAGTAGAAATTTAGACCCAACAGATCAGATGACTTCTATTCTTTTGGAGAGCCGGTGAAGCCTCAGTTTTCTGCTCTCAGCTGGCAGGAGTGGAGTCTGCTGATGTGCCGTGCCTTCAGAGATGCTCTTCTGCACACCTTGGTCGTAACGACCGGGTGACTTTGAGTTACCGTTGATCCGAGCGTCCTATCGGCTCAGAGCACTCTGGTCATTCTCCTCAAACCTCTGTCTTCAGAAACGTGTATCACTGGATCTTTTCTCTTTTTTTGGATCATTCTTTGTAAACCCCAGAGATGATCGTGTGGGAAAAGCTCAGCAGATCACGTTTGTTCGTTTTGTGAAAGGTCTGTGAAGTTAATTCATCATCAGGTGGAAAAACAGTCGTGAAAATGCACTTTTTATTCATTATTTCAGATATTTTTGTAAGGTAGTTACTCAGTATCTAACCCGGACTCTGGCATTTAATAGGCCATTACATTTGATATTAAAGAGGATTGACTATGTTCCATGAAAGTTCTTGGCTAGCTCCTTGGAAAATTGAAGGTCTTAGGTGGAACAATAGTATTAAAGACTTTTATTTTTTTTTTTTGCTTTTGAACTACTAGCCTTTAATTTTATTCACATTTATACATGCTTCATACAGATACAGACAACCGTAAGATTTAGTTTGATTTGTGTACTCACAAATTAGCTGCTTTTGCAAAAGAGTATCATTCCTCTAAAGTGTAAAAGTCAGCTTTCTCAAACGACAGCAAACCAAAGTCGACCCCTTTACACCAAAATCCTTCTGTACAAGCTTAAATCTTCCAGGAGGACCAAGTTTAAAAAAAAACCCAAAAACATACAGAGCTACTGAGGTAACAGCACTTTTAGTGTGGGGAAAAAAAATGTTTGCAACTGCTAAATGGTAAAAAGTGTGTATGTTTTATCTGTGTAATTGAGTATTACTGTTCAGGGACCTGGCCACTAACAGCAATGCCACAGTGGGTCTAAACTGTCTGGTTTTGTCATCTCCATAATCGCTTCAGTCAAACCGAGCAGTCGTGACACGGCCTCAGAGGAGCGTTTGTATTATTCTCTTTATTCTGGCCCGCACCATGTTTATATTCAGCATAAAGAGATTCATTAATCGGGTTGATTTAGTAGTTGTCCCTGGTTTGTGAGAGCTCCCTGGAGGACAGCAGGGTAGCACCAGCCAGCAAGACCACACCCCACACACACACACACACACACACACACACACACACACACACACTGCGCTGCCAGGCAAATATTTAAGCTGCTACTCATGGGAGATAGACAGGTGTGTGTGTGTGTGTGTGTGTGTGCATGTGAGAGAGAGAGAGAATGAAAAACGGCCCCAGTAATCCTTTCATAAATTTTACAGTGTGCTATACAAATATCAGCTATACACTGAGTGCGTGTATAAATATTATAGAACATGAAATATGGCACGCTGACTAAAGTCACTGCACACTGCCAGAGGCACTCTGAATAGAAATACTTCAGTGCTAACATGGGGGGGGATTAAAAAGAAAAAAACAGAGAGCAACAGTGTTAGGTTTTAAAAAAAAAAACTACTATTTGGCTGTTACAATAAAGAAAGAATGCAAGAGGCCAGCTGGAAGTGTACCTGAAAATACCATTTCAATGTTTCTGACCACTGGTATTCCAATTCGGCACAGTATAATTCAGTTTCGCTTATATAGAATCACACACCAGTCATTTTAAAGTGTTTTATATTTAGGGTAGAGTAAAGACCCTGCGGCATTGGCAAGAGGACCCCCAGGAGATAATCTCTAATGAGAAGCACTTTTCTGTTTCAACTGGTTGAAGGCGGAGATAGAAAAGAAGTACAGAGAGAGATTAAAAACAACAAACGGCTTTGTTTTCAGGAGTGAAATAAAAAACAGATCGGCACTGATGGCCCCTTTCCAGATGTGCAAACTGCCAATTCCGTGCACGCTTTTTAAACTGAGCACGGATAACAAGCCAGATGATCCCTCTTCTCTTGAGGCCAGAGGACACGGTGTCCATGTTTCAAAAGAAAACTGAAAAAAAAAAAAAAAAATTCGACTATTCTGACCACAGAACAGTTTTCCACTTCGCCCGAGTCCATTTTAAATGAGCTTTGGCCCAGCAGCGTTTCTGCATCGTGTTCACATACGGCTTCTTTGCACAGCAGTGTTACCCTGCATTTGTGGATGGAGCGGTGGACTGTGTTCGCACAGGGATTTGTGGGAGTGTTCCTGAACCCATGCACTGATTTCCGTGACCGAGTTATGCCCGAGGCTCCGAAGATCACGGGCGTCCAGTATTAATTCATCAATTTTGGGCCTCGTCTCTTGTGCGCAGAGATTTCACCAGGCTCTCAGAATCCTTTGATGATATTATGTACTGCAGATGATAAGATAGTCAAGTCTTCATAGTTTTACGTTGAGAAGCAATGTTCTGAAATTGTTCCTCAGTTTGTAGATGTGTGTTTTTGTAGATGGTAAATCTCTGTCCATCTCTACATCTGAGAAACCCTGCCCCTCTGTGATGCTCTTTTTATAACCAGTAATCTTACTGACAGGTTCATAATTAACCTAATTAGTTACAAAATGTCTCAGTTCAAACAATCTGATGTGCTTTTTATTTTCTATCCTGTTTATGAGATTTGCAAATCATTACATTTTCATTTACATTTTAGAAAGCGTCCAAACTTTTTTGGAATTGGGTTGTGATGCCAGAATAAATCAGAAATGTCCCATCCAGTTATCAATGTTTAAAACGAGATCGCTATTAATAGCATCAATAAAATAACGTGCTACACTTCTAACATTGTATATTGTTTTAGGATTTCCCACTAGCGCCCGAATGCACCATCATCATAGATTTTTGATTATTTTTTTAAATATCTCTGTTTTTGTAATGCTTCTTGGCTTCTTTGTGCTCGGTGTTTCCTGCTGGACTGCATAGAAGAATATACGATAAAAACCCTGACAGTGTTTGACAGCTGCCTGGCCTCTGAGTGAGCCCCTGGCATGCTGTGAAAGCCTGACAGCAGCTGTGGTTGTAGTTGGTGAATGATGAATGATGACAAGAAGTGATGTCCCTGCAGCTCAGGCTGGAAGATGCTGAACTTGACCCTCAACATCTCCTGTGGGAGTCCAGCTGTAGATCTTTCCTGTGTCTCTGTTTTTCTTTTTTCTTGCATTAGTGCTTTCCACTAGACACATAACATCTTTATAAATAAGCCCTCTTCTTTATTGAGATAATGTGTTTGGATTTTACAGTATTAGGGCCATAACCACACACAAAAATTCACAAAGGCATCAGAGGGAATGGGTACGTAAACTAAACGGTCAAAGGGCTTTTGCTTCTTAATGAGATGTCCTACACGATCACCGAGCGTCATGAAACTAGAGAGAATATGTGCAAGAAAAAATGAAAGATTCTTCATTTTGGAATCAGTTTTATTAAAGTCTGCAGGGTGTCCTACTTGCAGAACTGTAACGAGAATGTATTATGTTGCTTGACTTAACGTAATAAAAGCTAAACCAGTTTATGAGTGAACTTTTTGTGGACCAGATAGCTATGTAGGGCATTTAAAGCCAATAAATGATACACAGCTGGACGGTGATGTTAGTCTCATCTCCCCGCGCGGCTGTGAATCTGGAAACCGTAAAATAGTGAATGAGAATTTGGCTGATACTATAAATGCAGAGGCATGTGGATATTCCAGGCTCTGGTTGCTTTAATTCCCCCACCAGAGTCAGTCATTCACATCCTCTGCTCTCACTGGTAGTTACTTCAGTTGCTTGCCTCAAAAATGAGGTAACTACTCCTCCACACTGAAAGGAGCCAGTTGCGGTGGTTCGGGCATGCCTCCTGGATGCCTGGTGAGATTTTTCAGGCAACTCTAATTGGGAGGAGATACACGCTGGAGAGATTACATCTCTAAACTGGCTCAGTGGCCAGCCAGAAGAGCTAGAGGAGGTGACAGGGGAGAAGGTGGTGTGGGTATTCTGCGTATGACCCCAGATCGTGATAAACAGCAGAAATTGGATGGATGGTTTGAAATATACAAAAGAAATGGTCTCCTCCTTTCCACTGAGGAGCACAGTCGCACATGTACCTGTAGAAGTGTGATGGAGAATAGATGAAGAAAACAAGGTGATGTTTGTGCACACACGCACATGTGAACCTGAGATGTAAACGTGTCGTCATCATTCATCTGCGTGCGTTTGCCCCTTAATGACCTGCTGCATCAATTAAATTCAGATTTAAAAAAAAAAAAAAAAAATCCTAAGTGAGTGATTCTCCACGACACAGGCAGTTTGTTCTGACGCTAAATCCCAGCACGGGGTGTTAACAGGCCTTTCGTCAGCATCAGCTGCTCTCTCACGCCAAACATCACACGGCAAAGCTCAGGAGATGAGTTTTTCTGTTTTCCTACAGCAGCCGCTCCGAAGAACCTGGAAGGTGCGAGGCACGAGGAGACAGTGGCAGCTTGTTCTCACTTTCTCTGCTGCTCTCACACACTCGGGCTCAAGTTTTATAAGGCCCGAAACATTGATGCTAATCGTTTTAACACTGGCGAGTAGTTGGTGTAGTTGTGCCTGACAGACAGGAAAGCCGGTCTACCGAACACTCTGCACCTAGACGCCTGCTCCACCCTTCGTTCCTCTTGCACCTCCTTCTAGGCTTGTTTGTCATTAGTAAGTTTTCATTTCCTCTCTGTCCTCAAATTTATTATTATTATTTTTATCTCTTTAATTAATTAAAAAAACTTTTTTTATTCTTCATTTATTCCGTTGGCAGTTTTATTAATTCATTATTTTTTCTTAATTTCCTTTCCTCTCTTTCTCTTCCAGGATGCCTTCCTCTCATTCTTCCTTTTGTCTTCCCTGTAAAATCATTGACTCACTCTGACCTCTTCTGAATCAGCTGATTGAGTTTTTGTAATTTTTTTTTACCTTCATTTCTGAGTTACAGGCTCTTGAATTACTCAGGGACGATGCAAACTTCACAAAGTGCATTGTGGGTAAATGTTCAAGGCTCATATCTCTATGTGGAATAGGAGGCCGGCCTAAACACGTTATATCATATGAAAGGTTTCCTTTTTTTTCCCTTTTAAAGCGACTGCCAGCATTGTGGTCGAGAATCAAGGTGTTGTAGTGGTATAATAAGTCCAAACTTCATCCCAACTAAAATGCTGTGGTGGAACCTGCAGAGAACGGTGCGTGAACAAATGCCCCGCAAATCTCAGACTGAAGGAACGCTACAGAAGTGTTGACCCCTAATACCCAAATTATTACATTTGTAAAGCCATGCCACAACAGTTAGCATAAAACCAGCAAATGATTGGCATGTTTGCTTACTAAAATAACTTAATTGGTAGTGTTTGCTGTTGTGTCTGAAGAGAGTGCAGCAGCAAAGGTTTATGTGTTCGCACTGTTTGTGTATCTTGATTTGTTCACATTAATCTCTACAGTCAATACATTAATTAATGTCCTGGCATTAAGGCACAGGGGGCTCATTCACCACTAAATTATGTCAACAATGTTTGACACACCATAGCAAATTTACCCGTGTGTCTCAGAGCTCAGTGTGTGTGTATGTGTGTGTGTGTGTGAGGAGAGAGGGGAGGCCAGCTGACAAAGAGGCTCTGATGAAGAGTGAGAGGGTGGAGTTAGCAGCCAACTCTGTATGTACTGTATGGGTGTGAGCTGAATGTGCACCACCTTGTATGTTTGGGGTGTTTTCAGTGAGGCAGCGTGAGGAATCTGTGTGTGTTTAAATAGAGACGTGTGTGATTGTGACCTGAGAGTGGGCTGTCAGGCACACGGAGGCTCATGTGGGAGTAATTTAGGTCATCACGCTCTCCATGAATCAATGCCTCTTCTCCTCCTTTTTCTTCTCTTTTTGTTACAAGTTTACATGTTTTGCATTCTCAGTAAGAATTTGCTCCGAAGGTTTCTCTGTTATATCTGATCGTGCACAACAAAATTCACAAGAATTTTTGTTCTGTGGCCTTTCTGTTCCCCAGTATCTCAAATGTACCTCTTCTGGTATATTCGAGTGGTGCCCAGTAAAATGCAGTAGCAGTATTAGTCCTGTAAAGTGTATTTTTATGGCAGTGTTAAAACTTCAGAATTATTTTGGAAGCAATTTGGTGAATTGTGAAAGATTAGCATAAATTGAACGGCTCAGAAAAGAGGAAATTGTGGTGCGCAGTCTAAATAGCTTTTGGCCACCTTTCCACTGCCTTCTTAGAGGTTTAAATGAGGGTTCTTCCAAAATACTATGCTGCTTGTCACAGACTCATTTTTCATTCATTATATTTACCTATAATTGAATTGAAAATTAAAAAAAAAAAAATCACTCCGTCCACGTTAAAGTCTCCCCGTTAGGCACAAAGCCAATCGCATCTCCTACTCCTCTCACAGTGCTTCGCAGAAGTAGAAGAAATGGAGACACTGTGCAGGAATAATGTTGCCATTCTCCTTCAATTAATAAAGTTTATCCAATCAGTTTGCAACGCTGGAGCCAGTTTACAGACAAAACTGCAGGTGTGAGAAAGACACGCACTGTAACGCTCCTCGGCCTTCCTGACACATTCATGAGGCCGTTTATTCTCTTTATTCTCAATCGTTTTCTTTTAAGAACTTTTTTAAGGAGTGACTTTTATAGTCAGACGAAGTTCTGGCCAGTTTATCCCTCACAGCTGTAGCGTGACAATCTGCCAAAGGAGACAAATAAACGGAGGGGTGGTTGGGGCAGAGACGACACACTCGGAAGACACAGCTGAACTAAATCAGGATAAGACAACACGGGGAAGTAAAGCCAAAACATGCATCAGAGACAATCATTTGAAACTATCAAAATAAAGGAAGATGTAACAAGACAGAAAAACACCAAGCACAGAAACTAAGACTTTATAACAGGATACAAAGAACACAGGAGAGACAACTGAAAACTCAAGGACCTAAATATGAACAAACTATAACCGTGAGCAGGAATCCACCACCACCTCTTCACAGACAGCAGTGTAGAAGCTTGTAAACCTCTTTTTACTGTCTTTTCTCTTTATAGTGTGTTTATAACTGACATGACAATCAACATACACTGTGAATGTTTCCTTGTTTGCAGCCTTTCTTGATCACAGAGAACATGTGGCCTCGTGGTTGTGTCCTGGACTGCGAGAGGGGGCGCCACAGACCTGTGTGTGGCAGCAATGGCAGGCTGTATAAATCGCAGTGTGCCTTTCAGAGGGCACAGTGCATCAACACACAGCTCCGCCTCGCCCCACAGGGACACTGCTCAGGTACACGGCTTTACAGCGGCATCATCATAAGCTGTTCTTAATGTTTCCCATCATGCTCTGGTGGTGTGTTTACTGGCTTTAAAAAATCTGAGCTTAAATGAACTTTTCCATAGTTCTATTTAAGTTTGAGCTGCTTTATATCACAGGTACAAAAAGACACCTATTATTAATTAGCTGTAGTTTCCTGCCACCTCTGCCTGCTCTTAATGAGTGTTTTAATGTAAAACTAGGAGCGTAAATAAACGGACACCGCTGTGCTCCTGTCCTTCATTCAATCAGCTTAAAATGTTCTTTTCAAGTGACTCAACTCAGTCAATAGAAGCATTCTTCTCAAATGAACAATGACTACTTTTTATTGGTCGACAGAGCAACGGTATACACATCTGTATCATCAGGATTCAAATTTTCCACTCTTCCCATCAATGGCGGCACATGTGGGTACTAATTTCCTCTATTTTAGATCCGTTGCAGACTAAATGCCAGCTGGCCCGAGCTCGGGGCCTCGAGGCCAGAGCCCGCAGCCACGGTAGTCCTGCAGCTGCCATTTTTGTGCCTGTGTGCAGTCCCGAAGGTCACTTTATGCCCATGCAGTGCCACAACCAGACCGGATATTGCTGGTGCTCCACGCCCGATGGCAAACCTGTCAGTGGTACCACGGTCCTCCATGTGGTCCCCAACTGCACTGGTCAGTTATGTTTTATTCAAAGTATTACAGATTGTTGGCAAATTAAAAAAAAAAAGTTAGCTGTGAAGGCCTTTAGAATAGCATCTTTATGTATTTTATAAAAATGCTATTCTAATACATGTATTTGATGTATTTTGGTGAGCTCACATGCCATGTATGGAAGCACTGATTTGATTTGCCTTATTTCCTGTGTTCAGGGCTTTTCTCTGATTTGTTACCCTATCTGAATTTCTTTCATTAAAACTACTTATACTGTGTAATGAAACTCGTGATTGCTGAATTTTTGTTTAGATGGACTACTTTACCAGCACACCTGCAGCAGAGAATGAAGGAGTATTTTTCTTAAGCTCTTTTCACACATAAATTGCAATTTCATGAGAATCAGGTTGGGACATTTTCCACGTTTCTCACATGTAGCAGACAGCAGGAAACAGTCGACACTACAACTCACAGAGCACTAACGGCATGTGCGTGGACTTGGTTCTGAAGTCTTCTAGTTTCATGCGTTTCAGTAAAAGTAGCCGTTGTTCAGTATTTATCAGCTCCACGTGTAACAACAACAGCTCAGTTTCACTTGAGATGTCAGAGAACTGCAGATACACCAGCACTCAAGAATACATGCAAACAACAGCCAAGGCTGTGCGTAGGCCTGAAAACATAGAAGTCCTCTAATTCCTTAGAATGAATGTCGAACTTTAGTCTGTTATCCACTCTGAGCTGTCCCGTGTCTGTTATTCTGAACAGATCATCTCACCAAGCTCGTTCAGATCACCGATACAGATTCGACTCCAATCAGAGGTAAGAAGATGCTTTATTTAAATTCCACAAAGGACGCACTGTCCACGCTTTAAAATAACTGTGAAGCACAGTGTGTACACACTGATATGTTTCATTCACCACAGGTTAGATGTGTGTCTGCATGTTTCTCATTTGTCCTTCGTTCTGCCTTTTCCTGGCATGACACGCTGCTTGTTTCTCTGCCAGACACATCTGCAGGGACTTAATAATTCACAGAGCACTTCACATGCCAAGACTCTAAAAATGCCTCTTTGTCTGATTTTCCTCTCTACTCTCATTCTTTTTTGGGTCATTTTTTTTTTTTTTTTACTTCTTTACATTATAA
>VVHJ01024883.1:13519-28618 GCA_015107715.1 Tylochromis polylepis
TGGGAGGAAACCAGAGTACCCGGAGTGAACCCACACAAACACAGGAAGAACATGCAAACTCCACACAGAAAGACCCCAGCCTGATGGTGGAATTGAACTCAGGACCTTCTTGCTGTGAGGCAACAGTACTAGCCACCATGCCACCATGCTGCCATGCTGCCACATTTAATCATTAGTTATTAATAATCTCTGGCTCTCTTCCACAGCGTGTCTTTAGTCCCGTCTCCCTCCCCTCACCACCATCAGGTCACTGCAGATGGCTGCCCCTCGGTGAGCCTGTTTCTGTTGGAGGTTTCTTCCTGTTAAAAGGCAGTTTTCCTTCCTACTGTAGGCAAGTACTTGCTCATAGGGAGTGATCTAATTGATGGAGTTTTCTCCGTATTACCCTAGGGTATTTACCTTACAGCACAAAGTGCCTTCAGGGACAGTTGTTGTGATTTGGCGATGTAAAAAATGGAATGAATTGAACTGAATTAATGTCGAGACAACAGGAAACACTTTCCTGTTGAGTCTGTGGGTGCAATCCCTATGTGTCAAGTCATAATTATTATAAAAATGGTATTTAGTTTGTAAAACATACGCCCACCTTTTAGTAAAATAGACAGTAAAACATTGCATGCTTTAGGGCATGACTATCTTCTGTTTGATATGTTGCCTCCTGCCTTGCTCAATCATGGCAGAAAGTCATGTGCCGTCTTTTGTCTTTGCAGAATACTTTTTGCAAACAATGGACTGCCAAGTTAGTGTCTGTGGAAGTATGTTGTACATTTTTTTTGACAGTTATATGTATTAGTGAATCCCAGGGCATTGTTTGTTAAGCTTTCAAAGGAAATTAGTTACATACAAGTACGTAAAATGTATGTAGAATGCAGGCATCAGCATTTAAAAACATTTTCTAAAGTGGATATAATGTGTCTAACTTCACTGCTAAAATAATATCTTGCTAGATTCAGCGACTTAAAATGTATTGAAAAAAAATCATATTATTTTTAACTCAGAAAGCTATAGTGTACACGAACAGGTTGGGAGCCAGTAGCAGTACTGCTCTCTGCAGTCTTCTTTTTTACATAAACCAGTTAAAGGCGCTGAGCAATCCCAGCAACATTTATGCACAAGGAATGTTCTGTGATGCTGAAGCCAGCGCAGGCTGCTGATGTGGTTGGTAAGCTGCACTTCTGGTTTGCCAAAAGGAGAGTGAGGTTTTGGAGGAATTCAGGTTCAGTGCCCACCTATCCATGTTTATGACTGATGTGTTGAAATGAAAAAGTGAGGAATGGGGGTATAACTATGTAGGTGGATGTAAAGAGAAGAAGCAAAAAGAGTGTCTGTGTGGTTTTTTCCAGACCTGGTAAAGATAAAAATAGTGAACCATTCTGAATGATCTCCACTGGCGTGTTGTTTCACTGTTTCACTGTTCTTTTGTTGATGTTCTGTCTTTTGATACCTTTAATACTTGTTTGAATTTTGTTTTTTTACCACTTACATCTGTGTCTTTTATTTTCTTTTATCCTTTTCAACCCTTTCCACCTCAGCCATTTAAAGTTGGGTTAAAACACAACTTTAAACTACTCTTCTCAAGGAATCCAGCTGCTATAACGAAAGAGCTTTTTAGGATTTGTACTTAGACAAATATTCTCAGAACATCAGTACATGTTTAATATGAGCATCCAGCATTAGAGTAGTATAAAGACAGACAATGGGGGAAAAAAAGCATAACTTTAAATTTCACATAAAATCAAATTCAATCAAATTCAGTGTTTAGGTAATTTGTACATGTTTTGCACTACATGCCACCTAAACAGTAGTACTGGGCCTGAAAATGACAAAAAGTAAGTATAATTACTCCTATTTTAAAGTTTTTGATCAGGAGCATGTACCATTTTTCCATCCAGTGAAATTCTATTCTGAATTTTAGCCTGTCCATTCCATTCTGAGTTATTGCACTCAGCTTTGGATGTTTGCTCAAGTATGTATGGCTTCACTCCAGAAAAGAGGACAGGTTGAATTGATTTGTACTAGCAGGGCAGTGCCGGCTCAAATTTGTGGCACACTGGGGTTTCCAGAAGGAGGATGACCTTTTTCTTACACAGTAAATATGTAAATGTTAAGAAGCTAGCACTCTGCTAACTTTCACAGGAACTTCAGCATAACCACACTCTATTACAGCTTACTTTTGAATCCAGCTGCCAGCCATGTGGTGGAGCTAGTTCTGATGCATTTTTATCTAACTGGACAGAGGCTGCTCATGGATCAGGGTTGGAAAGCTTCCATCCTAGCTTAAATTAGAATTTGCAAAGTCATGGAAAAACTCAAGCATCCCAGTTATTGTTCGTGCGATGCAAACATTTATCATTTAGGTGTATTTGGCTCCGCTCTATAGGCCAATTGTTCCCATGAAGGTTTGAATTCAGTGCCCATGTGCCAAACACTTCCACTTGCTACAGTAGGAAAAGCACAGGCATAGCTAATAACCTTAATTAGGGCACTGTGCCATTTAGTTGTACAAATAAGCCATGCCAGTGAGCTTACACGATCATGTTTACATGCGCTTTTGACAAGTCACCATGTCTGAAGAAGAAAGGATTAGTTGTACCAAAAATGTTAGTGTCTTGAAAAATACTTGCCAGTGTTAGCGACAATTGCCTGCTTTTATGTGAAAACCACAGCTTATGTAGATTTGTTTAACTCGCTGTTTGGTTCTTCTCATTAAAGTTGGACTGTTGTCTCTTTTATGGTAGAGCAGGATGTCTACAAATTGGAAGGCTCAATCCCCGGCTCCTCCTGTGTATGCAAAGTATCCTTGAACACTGAGTTGCCCATGATGTGAGTGTGAATGTTAGCAGTAAAAGTGCATCGGTACAGATAAAAGCATTGTATGAATGTGTGTGTGTGTGTGACTGGGTGAATGAGTAGAAAGCGTTTTTAGTGCTCAAATTGAATAGAAAGGTGCTATATCCTCCTGAGGACCGAGGAAAAAAGAATCTTCCCATTGAACTTTCTTTTTTGTGATTTGATTCCTCTTTGGAGCTAAAAGAGGCCATCCAAACAAATGAGATATCAGTGGAAAACCCTGGATGTCCTCTATTTAGTACATCAGGACTTAGGAGGGTAGCTCAAATAAGTCAAAAGATATAGACCAAAAACAAATGTCCATTACAGAGGACATAAATGAACAGGCTGGTTCTCAGGAGGATAAAGAGACTTACCACTTAGCATTTCATAACAGAAAGCTAAATAACACTTTTTGTTACTGAGGCTGGTGAATTGTTCAGAAATGTGTAGAAGCCATGATGTACACTCCAGTCGTAGTTTTATTGAAGGAGGTAGATACAAATATTCATCTGTGTGCATATGTGTGTGTGTGTGTGTGTGTGTGTGCGTGTGGTTCTGAAAAGAAAAATTTGTACAACAGATGCCTAGTATTCACACAGAAGCATGAAACATCCACAAAAAGGATACTTTATCCTTTCAGAATGTTAGCAGTTCCTGACAAAGGGGGCTAGCAGCAACCTGACATGAGGCTAAAAGCAGCAACTACTCTGGCGCATGTGGCGCACTAACACTGTAATTAGACTGCACTGAAGTCTTCAAAGAGGCAGAAGGACTCATTTCTACCATTACAGCTACTGCCTCCACATTAATCACAAATTTCCAACTTTCCCAGGATGCTATACAACTGACAATGCTTACACATTCATAATACAACTGTGAGACTTTGACTAAATTAAATATACATTTGCATTCACATCACCACTGTTCAGCCAGCATTGCAGGTTTATCAGCACATTCACAGAAAATATAATTACCGCAGTTAACATTACCAGGACTCAATATCTAATATTACAATAAACAATATAACTACAAGTGTAATGCACACTGTAATCCGGGAATAATAGACAAATAACACAATCTATATCTTCAGTCTCGCTTCACTCTGCGGGTCTGCTATTTCTGCCTCTAGGGTACCCTTGGACCCCCAGACTTGCACTCAGATTGGCAGAATGAGTTGAGCTGTCAGGGACGCATGTGCTGAGAGCATGACCTAGTGACAGCTGATGGTTTATTCCCTGTGGTCAGATGAAGCTCTCAATTTGACAGATAAACTAGCCTTACTCTGTAGACCTTTTTCATGGGAGATATTTTTACACATCACCATAGGGAAAGCAGAGATATAATAGTGATGACTTATTCCCATTAAGTGTCTCCATTAAGCCTCATGAGACATGATAGTGAATTAACATGCACTAAATGGAATGTAGCTAACATTACTACACTTTTTTTCCCCACTCTGATAAATCATCTCCCTGTAGAAGTTCTATTAGACTTAGTTTGATTATAATTAATATTAAAGTTAATACTGAATAATTTAAAAATTTAAAGTAATATAATGTCTTTTCCTTTCCTTAAGTAAAGATTAGGTGTTTGCTTAAAGCTATGCACTCACACAATTCCATAACATAAAAAGTGATAAAGAGGTAACTCTTCCACCTCGACAGATAGCCTACACAATCTTCACTCTTCAGTGAGAAGACCTGGACAAATATATTTGGGGCCTTTAAATTACCCAACTGAATAATTGACCATGTTGCTATGTTTCTTATTAATGTGGCCTTATAATGTTGCACTGTCCTCTTTAGGTGAGATTGGAAATATTGCAGAAAATAAGAGCTGCTCACTGTATAGTGGTTAAAAAGCATAAGCACCCTTCAAAACCTCAGTCAATTCAGACTCAGTATCTGTGAAAGCCATCATATATTTCACATTGGGTTTTTTTTTTATAACTATTCGAGGTGCTGTGCTAAGAAGAGCAGCGTCCTAATTAAGACCAATGTTGAATTTTTCAATTTTTACTTACTCATGTCTGCTTATACAAAATGAACATTAGCATCTCAGAATAGCAAATTTTCTACCATTGAAATAAGTCAGAATTAGCTAGCTCATTGATACATGTTGCTACCAAAACTGGTGGCAATTAAAACAATTCAAAAGTTCAATACAGATATTAGATATATGGATAGATATGAATGTTTTTCTAGCTTTAGTGAAAAGGCTAAAGCTAGCTAAAACTTGGTTTACTAGTTAAAATGAGCAAGCAAGCAAGCTATAAAGCTAACCAACTTTAACCTAAACTATAACTTACAGTAATAAAATCTGGCAATTTAAGTTGCACTGCTATGGGAAACAAACACAAATAAGAGCTGTCTCCTAAAAAAAATCTCCTTGAGTATTGTTGAAATGAATGATATAGCAATTTCTTGCTGGAAAAGTACAGCATATGATATATATTTACCCCAGGACTAACTTTCTTGGTATGTTGTCATTTGTTGTCCAACAAAATAAAGTCATCTTTCCATGACATATTGTCCCAAAACCTGGCTCCGTCACCCGTGTAAAAAACAAAACAAAAACAAGAATGGACAAGAAGGCATTATTATTCTGGAAGAGGCCATTCCCAACATGATAGAAATGTTTCATCATAGGAGAAGAATAATGATTCAGAATAGCTTTTTATTGATGTCCAATGACTCTTCCCTCTGAAAGTGACAACAGACCCAAACTACACAAACCAAATGCCACTTATTTGCCCGCATCTCATTTGTTGCTTGAGGACTCCATTTATTAACCTGATTAAACTCACAGGTGATAAATATCACACGCAGGTTATCTTTTCAGTGGCTCTTAATTCACTTTAAAGCAGAAACTGGGAATCATTCTAAAACTCAGAATAGACCCACACAGTACACCCAGGTTGGCTTGCCATGTGGTACCCATGCTACTGAACACATATGGGTCTTTTATAGTAAACATTTAGCTTTTAGAGTTCAAGCCTATAGCAAACTTACTACCCATGTTACCTACATATAACTCATATGGCATTTAAATATCCATTCAGCTAATTTATTCACCAATTTCATCTTGTAGAGAGGAATTCCTTAGTATGTTAGCAGTAATACAGAAAAGTGTTGGTCATATTAGTTATACAATGCTGGTATTACTTAATAAACAATTTTTTTTAAGTGATTCCTATCAAGTTTTTGCACACGCACTGCTTATTCTTTCAATGTTTCTGGTTTAAAAATATTTCAGAAAACAAGCATTACAGGGAGAAGACTATGTAAAAGAAAGGTTGTGGTGGCTGTACTCTCTTCAGCCCACTGATCCTCCCCTGTCTTTAAAGCCTGTGCCAGCACAGTGCAGCCTTCTCTGCCATGCCTGTATTTCTATTTTCCCATCCCAGCAATAGTGCTCACGTTGTTATTTTCTCTGGCCCTGCCTTGTGGTCGGTGGAACCATGTTTGTGCTGCCGAATGAAAACGGGGAAAGCTCCATCATGTGTTGCATGGTATGGCATAAAATAAAAAAAAAACTCACAAAAGAATTTTACAGCACAGAAGAGGAGGAGGAGGAGGAGGAAATGAGAACAGAGGGGACAGAGGAGAGGGAAAGACAGAGATGTAGTAATTTCACAAGACAATCAAGACTCATTCTCAAGTCATATGTCACATGTAGTATGTACCAACTGTATATTACAACACAATGTGTTCACTGGACTTTTCATCGACTGTTGGACTGAGTCCTTGCATGCATATGTTTTAGTGCTTTGTGTCTGTCTATTATGGATAAATTCAAGGCATACTTTCTCCGGTAACATCATTTAGCTCTTGTTTTGGCTTGAAAACATACACAAAGCCAGTAAGTAATTACTTTAATAACATTTAAACGTTTAAAGCTGTTATATCTTGTTTTAGCTGACCTCCAGCTGTTTGACTTCTCTGCTGCATTCATGCTGTATTAATTACATACTGACCTCGGTGACAGTAGTGGAACATTTGGTTACACGCAGGTGGAAGTTAATATGAAACAGAGTTTTTCAGGTTAGTGACAAGTTACTAAAGGCATGCTAAATGTGCTTTGAGACCAAAACATTCTTTAGCTGGTCTGAGGAGGGAAGGCTAACCTACACATTTCACTGATACACTATGTGTGGCACAGGAGAAATGGCAAAGTTCTGACGATGAAGCTATTCACACACACAGATATTGTGGCTCTTCATGTTCTTTTAAGCCCGATGCAATTTCTTAGTGTTTTTCTACACTGTTTTACTTTGAGGTAGCAAGTTGAGATAAAAAATGTGTGCATTTATGTTTAATTTTGGCTTGTTTTTGTGTTGTCTTGAGTGCAGGCAGGCCAGTTTGGCACCTACTAGTGAGCCATATTGTTTCAATACATGCAGAATATGGTTTGGTGTTGTTTTGTATGCGGATTTTCACTAAGAAATGATAACTTGCACAGATTAATTGTTAAAACCCATGTAGTGTTTCACAGAGTGGTGAACTCCTCCCTATCTATACTTCTGAAACACTGCTAATGACCTGTTGCCAATCATAAAAAGAGACCAAATCAATGTTCTAACAGCTTTGATAGTTTCTAGTTCTTGGGCTGGGAAATCCCTCTATGAGTTATTACAATTATGAACAGGTTCATGGTTTGAAAATCTCTTTAAGCCATAGGCTTGGGGCTCCTTAGCTCCACAGGAAGTCTCATTTCCTCCTCGTGTTTCCACCACATCTGAGAAACTGTGAACAATATGCAACTGATAACAGAGTGAAAAACTGCATCAATGACTGTCATATATTTTCACACAGGAAGAAACAGTGTGACAGAGTCAGAGTCATTGTGTCCTTATTTTGTTTGATGTGGCACCAGAAATGGAAAAGGAGACAACAGGGGTGTTATCTCCAAACCAGCTATGATTGCCTGACTGATTTATGAGTATTTATTTCTGCTTCTGTATGTAACTGCATTGAATTAAAGAGCAAATACAGATTTATTCTTTCTGGCTTTCATTATGGCTCAGCTCATTTGCACATGCTCACTCTTGTTCCCAGAACTTGATTGTTTTCTGACTATACTAAATTTTCTTGTCGAAAAACTTCTAAATAAATATGTATCCACAGATCTAATGAACCTGCGCTGTACACAGCTGCTTTGTGTGAATATTGGGAAGTCCAGGGAATTCAGTAAAGATCTGCCCACCCAGTTTCTTAAAAAAAAAAAAGTCATTAAAGATGTATGTTGTAAAATCATTCCACTCTGGAAAAAGAACAAGAAAAGCCCCCCAAAATACACATACCATGGCGTGTGTATATAAACCTCTGACCATAACTGTACATGCAAAGACTTTTATATTTAATGAAATTCTGCACCTTAAGTGATGACCAAGTCCTGACAGTGTTCCATATACAAATCTACAAATGATTACTTGCATTTAACTGCTGCAGCATTTTGCTGTGCAGTTGTTTACTTCTTATTTTTACTTCTCATAACTCAGCACCTCAGGGAAGCTCATTTGTAATTGTAACTGCTGTCTGATTGCATCAGAAATCAAAAGTGCTGAGGAATGTTTTAGAGCTGATGGCTCAAACTCACAGCTCTGTGCAGGACAGAGTACTTGTAGAGCTAATACCTCGGCAGGCTGGAAATGTTTTTCTGGCATGTGTTTCGGGGACGTGGTCAAAATGTTTGAGGTTAGTACATAATTTAATGGTAATCTGTTCATAGGTGTGAAAGAATGTTTGCCTAATTTTCCAAATAAAAAAAGCTTTTTTTTTCTTCTTTTTTTTTTGTAGGTTGGACTGGCCAGAAGTGCACTGTTCTCCTACAGAGCCATGTTGCTGTGGTCAGTATGGAGTGTAATTTTACTACTGACGACAGTGGACGCTGCAGAGGAGGAAGATGTGAGAGCAGGTACAGATGACATTGTTATGCCAAAGAAAATCCATGAAACTGTGAATAAAAGAGGATGCAAAAGAGCCTAGCATCAAACTGATCTCTTAAATCTCTTGAGTGTAATGACTTATCTTTAATGGCTGTGTATATATCTTTATGTGTCTACCTGTGTATAGGCTGCAGTACGGCTGTCAATGACCTGGTATATATCATCGATGGCTCATGGAGTGTTGGCGTCTTGGACTTTGACACCGCCAAGCAGTGGCTTATCAACATCACCAGCCAGTTTGATATCAGTTCCCACTACACACAGGTGATGCCACAGATTTGAACCACCTCTAAATTCCTTTCAGATTTACAGCAGTTTTCCTTTAAGCTCACTCAAGCTATTTGGTGCATTACACATGACGGAGATCAGTTATTCCACTCAAATAAGTTTTGTTGTGTTACCTGTAGGTGGCTGTGATCCAGTACAGTGACACACCTCGGCTGGAGATTCCTCTTGGGAAACACCAGGGAGTAGCAGAGCTCGTCAAGGCCATACGGAGCATCAGCTACCTGGGAGGAAACACACAGGCAGGACCTTTTCTCCTTAAAATTCCTAATTTGCAGAAGAACATATAAAATCATGTTTCGTGGGGGTGTGTTTAAAATAAACCGATACAGCAGTATATCAGTATACAACACATGCTATGTCAATATTTTTATTTTTTGACTTCCCTGAACGGCCTTATTCAGTGACTGAGGGAAGCGTGAATAGAAATGAGCTAACCTGAGGTGAAGAAGAAACTCACAGGGTGGGTTGGCAATTGGCTGCTGGAGGTTGCTTTGGTGTCAGTGGGGGAAATCCGTTGCAAAGAAGGTGCTATGCCCTGTAAGCAAGCAAACACTTGCTTACAAACCACCAGGCAGCAGTGAATCTTAAAAAGTGCAACACAAACAGGAAACGGAGAGTGTTTGTCTCCAAACTAAAGGCTCTGCGTTACCACTGCAACCAACATGTTTCAAGGACACCAAATTTTACTTTGAAGGGAAATGGTTCATATTTCTGGTTCATATTGCACTCTTCACAGTTCCACAGCCACTGAGTGTGTAGTTGGCAAGTGTTTACACATCTAACATATTAACCGTGGGCAACCAGATAAACTTAATAGTAACAAAAGCAATGATGTTTTTCCTGCAGCACCATATATGTATTTGCAGCCAAATTCACCTGATGACAGCGAGCAACCTCTGACAACCACCTTACCAACTGGTTGGAAATACACATTTTTCACTTGCAATCAGTGGTTATCATGGGGTTAATGACCAGTCTTTAGGCCTTCATGACTGAGGCATAGCAATTCATTTCACAGTGACTGCCAGCAACTCCCAGCGACCACTCATAACCCACTGGGGAATATTCCTTTTTCCCTACTGATTGATGGTTTCCAGGTGGACTATGTGACAGGGGACTAAATCATCACATTATTAATATCGAATTAAATAATAATCATAAAATACAAACAGATAATTATATAATAGTATAACTGTCTACTTGTATATCAGTTAGCAAAGGGGAAATGTAATGTGCTAAAACTGTATTGTGATGAACTCTGTGATTCTTGTGCATTTATGTGTCTACAATGAATACACTGTGCGACACATGCACATCAGTGCATTAACTGTGCGTGTTATTGAAAGAACTTATTGGACTATTGCATTTCTGTTGTAGTCAAATCCCCTCCCTACTCAAAGCTGTCTTTTTTCTGTACGATCCTCACCACATGCTCAGTCAGTGCAGCTGTCAGGCAGCCATCTCCACACACTTGACCTTTGCTTTTTGCATGAACAAAAGGGCAGGCATTTCTCAGTGCTGCACTGTTTCCATAAGTAGTGGAGTATTGCTGCCATATGACTTTTGTTGTTTTGTTATTACATGTTACACGTTATGATAGCTACATTGTAAACTTGATCGGTTTTTGTTTTTGTGAACTACTTTAGTAATTTTAGGAAACAAAACAGGGTAGCTCTGCTGTTCAGCTTCTCTGTTGTGAAGTATTTTGCAAAACTATGTCTTTGAAGAAGTTTCCCCAACATTGTGCACAGGAGATGTAAGTAGAATATTAAGACTTGACATAAATAAAAGGATTAGAAATTTAGGTAATTTATATGCGATTAGATATAGGAATATAAAATATGACACAGAAAAAAAAACTGCACAAGTTATAGGCAACACTGCTTGGTTGTAATTGTGGAGTGGTGAGGGAAGGAAAGTGAAGTTAAACAAAGAATATAAAAAATTATAAAACAATCAGTAGGAAAAAGGGTAAAGGATAAATTAGAGCATGGGTGACAGTGTTCACAGGTGAGAAGCAACTGTAGGTTCATGACCACATGCTGTGCTACCAACTCCTACAAACTGACTGGGAACTATAAATGTAAAAGGATAGTGAAGGAGCAAAACAGACTTTACTCCTATAATGCAAACTATAAAGTGTCACATAAAAAAGCAGACTGCACATTTAGGCATGTTCACTGGTGCCACTTGCCAGCACTGCATCTGCAGCAGGATGACCACACAACAAAGCTGCAAGCACACCAATGGTCACCAAACACATGCACACAAGTTTGAGAAGCAAACTTGCACATGCATCCCTGTAAATTCTACTGCTGTAATACTCAACTTTTGCATTTCCAAAGAACTCTGTTAATATGTTTATGTTTATATTTGATTGGGAACAGCTAGTGGTTTCATGGTGTAGTGGTTAACATATTCACTTGGCAGATGAAAGGTTGCCCAGTGTGATTCCAGTCAGGGACACAAATAACCTTTGGGGTTGTGTCAGGAAGGGTGTCTGGTGTAAAATTATTATTTTTTTTTAATTTGCTCTGTCATATCATCAGCATTTTATTAATTTTCTTTTTCTAGACTGGCAGGGCTATCAGGTTTGCAGTGGACCACGTGTTTGCCTCCTCCCAGCGGGGCAATCTGGTCAAGAACCGCATCGCTGTGGTGGTTACAGATGGCAAATCACAGGATGATGTGGTAAGTGTTCCTTTGCCTCATTCAAGCGCTTGAGTAAAACCACGTCAGTGTTTTTGGGTGGCCTTTAATAACAGAGGCAACATAAAGGGACAGAAGTATCAACATGGAAAGAAACTTAGGCATAGAAAACCCACACCGTGAGGTTTTAATACTCTAGCTAACCAGTACTTACCCCCTAACCCTAACTGTAACCAAGAACCTAGCACTGCTTCCCCAGACTTGGAAAAACAATTTAAACTTTAAAAAAATATAAAATTTTTTATAGCATAAAGCTTTTACCTCATGGCATTACATGAAATTTGTGTTTGAAGCAAATCCCTCTTTCATACGTTCAGATAACCTTTCATACCTGTAGGTTGATGCCAGCATGGAGGCTCGAGCACAGAGTATTACTGTATTTGCTGTAGGAGTTGGCACTGAGATCACCACTTCAGAGTTGATATCCATTGCCAATAAACCATCATCTACCTATGTCCTGAATGCTGAAGATTATACTACCATCGATCGTATTCGAGACTCCATGGAGCAGAAGCTTTGTGAAGGTCAGAAAACTTAAAGGGTCCCCTTATCTTGTGCCATTATCTACAAGAATACAAATAAGAGTGTCACTAAACTTCTCTGAATGAATCACCCTGGTGTTTCCAGAGTCTGTTTGTCCCACACGAATCCCAGTGGCATCCCGTGATGAGAAAGGCTTTGAGCTGATGGTGGGCATGAACATTCAGACCAAGGCAAAGAAGATCCCTGGCTCTTTAGTTTCTGAGACTGCCTATGCCCTTACTGCCTCTACAGACATTACTGAGAATACCAGGTAACATGCTATTGCTATCATTACATTCTGTCATTCTAAGTCAACAGCTATTTACATTTTTTTTCTTAATCTTTGAACTAGGGAGATTTTCCCAGAAGGCCTACCTCCATCGTATGTGTTTGTGTCCACTCTACGTCTGAAAGGGATCTCTGGCAAGCTGTCCTTTGACCTTTGGAGGGTGCTGTCAAAGGATAAGACGATCCAAGCTGCAGTAACACTGAGCGGAAAAGACAAAACTGTTACCTTCACCACCACCAGTATGACAGAGAAAGAACAGAAAGCCGTCTTTAAAACAGGCTTTCAGGTTGGTGTTAGGATTGAGTGTCCACCGAGACCAATGATATGTCCAGAACTGAGACTTCCCCTTGGCCTCAGGATAAAGCTACAACAACAAAAACATTCATACAAAATTTTTCAAAGTTCCTTACATTTTTATTCTTTAATTTTTTGATTTTAGAGATGTTTAACAAGGTAAACTCAACCAGTCTCTCTGACTATATTAAAGCTAAAAAAAAATCACAGGATTTTATGTAAAAGAAAGAAACTAAGAGCAGTAACAACATTTCACTGCAAGACTAGCAACTATAGTCTTCCAGTTGCGAAACTGTACTCTTCATCTGGCCACTGAGTTTGAAAGATTAAAAAAAAAAGAATAGTTTTTCCGTGTTGTATATAAGGTGAAGATTTTAAAGTATTAGTTCACCTTGATTTGGTTCAGCAAAAGTAAATATTCCAGTAAATCAGTCCATTTACATAAAACATAATAAAACAACACTTATTGTAATAACAGTCTCTCTACTCTGCCCTCTAGAAGTAAAACGTTACTTGACGCAGCTTTAATAAGTGCTGTTAAAGCAGCAGATTGAACTAGAATTGGTATTAATACATCTGCAAGAGTAAGTGTCACAAAATGATTAATTTGAATATGAGAAACATAAATATCTAAGCAGGATATAAGATGTGTAGTTTGCTGTACTACCTTGAAAGGACTCATTGTGCTATTAGAGCATCTCCACCTACCTCAGCTTTCTCTTCATATTAGTGAATGAGTCTAGGCAGCTATTTAAACATCATTCCATATTTACTTCAATGGACTTCCAGGAGAAGGCTCAAAGAAAATGTTTCCTACTCTAAACCACCGTATTTCCCTGGTGGAAACCATTTAGTGGATGTGTAGAGCTTGGAACGCATGCCTCTATTTCCGAGGCAGTTCTGGGTAATAATCGCCAGGTTCAGTCTAAAAGGCACCCAGTCCTTAGACACAATGTTCAATGTGTAGGCCTGAACAGGGTTGTAATTATGTTGAATTTGTGTTTGTATATGTTTGATTTGGTCTGATGTGGCACGAGCTAGGAGCTTGGGATTGGTCCTTTCAAAAGTGACTCTCGGCCCCGGTGAAACAATCGCTGCTCTGTCTCTCTCTCTCTCTGTGTATGGCTTGAAAACGTTTGTGATGGAAAAAGGAAGGAGTTCTCGGTCTTAGTACCTGGTGTGCCATAACTATTTGCAGAGCATTTAGGGAACACACATTTTTGGGCTCGCTGACAAAATTATGTTTAATGAAATGAACACACAGTCAAGGCTGGCTACAGAAACAGAAGACTGACTGAAAGAAGAATTGTTAAGTTAATAATTGTTTTCACATCCAATTTTACTCATGAATGAAAGCTTGAATAAGCATGTGCAATAACCTCTTAATTAGTGCATCTTTCTGTTCTAATTGACAAAAGGCATGTTTTCATGAAATTTATATTATCTCTCTCAGACTCTTTATGATGGAAAATGGCATCAGATTAAAGTACTAGTGAGGCATCGCCAGGTCACCGGTTTCCTTGACGATCAACGCATCCAGGAACTAATGCTGAAACCGGTGGAGCCAATTTACATCAATGGGGAAACGCAGGTGTCTAAGAGGCGAGGAACAGACATCACTGTACCTGTGAGTAACACATCTAATTACTTATAAATAGCACTGGTGCTTTGAGCCCCAATGCTGATCTTTTGATTGAAAGATTTTTACTTGATTTGAGGAGATTATAGTGTTTTTTATATACAGAAAGAGTTTAGCTCTTTGGCATATTTAACTGACTTTCTGATGAAGACCCTGTTTTGTTAAAGCAATGTGTTATTTCAGTCCAATACATTCATTCTGGAAGATATGTCTGTGAAGCTTCTCAGTCATCCAGGTCATCATAGTCTAAGGAGCTTGGAAAGAAAAGCGTCTGGACTTCTTTAAGTTTCTTGAAGACGTTTCACCTCTCATCTGAGAAGCTTCTTCAGTTCTAAGAGCAAATGGTGGAAAGTCCCAGATTTAAGCCCTAAGGGAGTGTCCCCCAAGAGGGTCACGGACCCCCTATTGATCCCCTACCTAATCACACGACCCAAGGTGTGAAAATGGGTGTGGGTCACAATCAGCCAAGGTTTTGGGTGAACCCATTGTGAAACTCAGCCCTCACCCTATCATGTGATTTCCTGAGGTCAGATGGCGCAGGATGTGAGTGGGCATTAAGGCGTCTGGGAAGGGATCTCA
>VVHJ01024886.1:1288-25877 GCA_015107715.1 Tylochromis polylepis
AGATGGAGTGAGAAGATGCTTTTAGCACATGCAGCCGATTAAACCTGACCCAGGCATTTTATTAGCAAACCACATGAACTAGTTGAAGCCAACCCAGGGGTCTCGCCCCTCCTCCACCGCCTTCAACAATCTACAGTAGAGAAATTCTGTTAAAGTCATTAGCCCACGCATATTACTACGCTGGCAAAGGCTGCTGAGCCCATGACATCATTATGGGCTGCTGTCATTCCAGTGGGATGTCTGTGTGCTCTGTCTGAGAGAGAGTTGGGCAGTCCCAACACGCAGCACCATTTGCACCAACATGCCATCATGAAGCATAGAAAACACAGTGGTCCAGAGGAGGGGAAATTACCCATTTCAAAATATCCATTTATGGAGAGCTGAAGCTGAAGCGAAGCCAGTTATGTCTCTGCAAACAAATACTGAAGAAAGAAATCAGCTCAGTTTAGAAAGAGGGATGTGAAGTGTCTCAGATGCTTGGCACATGCAGTATGACACTATGGGAAGTGCACCTCGGCCTCCAGCCCCAGACAGCCAAGCCATGAGATTGTCTTCCAGAAGAGCTCTAACCGCAAAATCAGAAGCCTTTCATGTAGTGTTATCTCACAACAAACAGCTAGCAGGGCCGAGAGAAAAGTACTGTCTGATAAGGACTTGAATATATAGAAGAACGTTGCACTTTCCCACAAAGTGAAGGAAATGTGGAGCTATTATGGACCAAGAGTGAGGTGGGGTTGGAGAGGTTGAAAACTTTTCCCACTCGAAAACACAACTGAAATGTTGAGTCTACAGCTCCATGCATAGAAATCATCTGCTCTGCACGGCTGAACATAATAACAGGGACTGATTTGTGCTGCAGTACTTTCAAGCAGCTACAGACTTTTCCTAGGCAGGATGTGTTGACCAAAAAAAAAATTCAAAAACTGTTTTTATATGTGAAATATGAGTGAAGTTCTTTTTTCTAATGTGTTACGTATCAGTCACATGGGGAAGGTTTTTTTTTTAAACAGCCACTCACTTCATAAAGAAGTTATCTGCATCAAAGGGACATGCCGTGGGCTGTCGTAGTAGCACTTGTAGCATAGCACAGTGTGTAATTGTCATAATAGCTGAGATATAGCACAGCATTCAAAATCAGGGGCTGAATGGCTTCTTGCTGCGCTAGTCTCCTCATATGAGAGCTTTACTCCGTGGCTGCTGATCGCTCTGGCAAGCAAATAATGGCTTCATTCCAGAAACATGGAGGGTCCAAGAAAGAGTGATGCTGCGAGGATCCACTCACTTACATCAAGCACAACTCTTCGGTGCTTGATGCTGTAATTAGGCCCTTAGACAGCTGAAAGTCAGAGCTGGGTGTGGTAATGTTGAAAATGTGGAGTGAGGAGCACAAAATAAGCACCCATGGGAAATTAGGATGCTACTGTTTGACAAGGAAAATAAATAGAAACAGAGAAAAAGTCTGAATTTTAGAACCTGGATTACTCAGATTTCAGTTGAATGCTGTTATGAGTCAGTCTGATACGCAAGGAGCCAGGCAGGGGTGGAAAAAGTATTCAAACAAGTAATTTAAAGAAGTCCTGTGAGTAATACACTGTGACCAAAACAGTTAGGAAGGAAACATGCTCTGGTGATCCTTCCAGTACCAAAGTTCCCTTCAAATATTTTCTCAGATACAGTGCTGTGCAGAAGTCTTGAGCCACCCCTCACTTCTTTATAAATTGCTAGGAAAATAGGAAATGGACATAAATGAGAATGCAGTATATAAGGCAACAGATTTTGTGCAATTATAATGAGTTTGAAAGTCAATTTTGGTAAGCAGTCTTCAGGAATATTTATCCAGGCTTCTTCTGGGATGTTTCAAAGCTCTTCTTTGGTTGTTGGCTGTTTTTTGTTTTTTATTCCATGACAGAAACCTCCACTGTGTTAACAGTGGCTGTAGACACCCACTGTATAAGACCTGTTGCCACTGATTTTCAGTCCGCTTCTTGTGTAATTTGGCTCAGCTGAAGGCCCAGGTGCATCTCTCCAGTCCCGTGTCACGACTCAAACACATGACTTCCGCATGCTAAGATCACGTTGCATATTATGGTGAAAGTTTTCAGCTATTAGCTCTTTTGGAATCACCTTAATGATGCAAAAATACTGTTTTATGCCTGTGAAACTGTTATGTTTGGCATTTTTCATAGATTCAACCAATGAAATGGGAACAAGTGATGTGGTTTTGGGACATGATGCAGGAAGCAAAAGATACAATTTAAAATTTGTTCTTTGCTAAATTGTCTGTTATGGCTAGATACTGGTTCATACCATGAGTTAGGTTTCACTTTTATGCTTGAAGTATTTACAGGTCAGTGTTAAGTGGGTTAACAAACAAATATTCCTCTGAAAAAAAGGCACAAAAAAAAAGCAGCCAATGTCCAAAAGAAAAGAAAAAAAAAAACCTTTGAAAGCGCTTCAGAAAACCCGGAGAAATATTGTTCAAGACCGCTTTAAAAAAAATGGCAATAAAGTCAGGCTACTTGGAAGCAAAATATACAGAAATTAGGGGTGGCTAGAGACTTTTGCGTAGTACTGTACTTCTATGATAAAAGTGGACTGAAGTAATTTCTTCCTTTGAGCCCTCATCATGGCCTCAGTATTATATCATATTGTAAAGGCTCCATGTTGACATGGTGTGTGACCAGCACACCCGGGCTGTCCCATCTAAAGTCAAAGTTTCCTGGCACACGCTTACTAGCTTCCTTGTTAAGATGAGAGGTTAGATGAGAGGGCTGTCACCACTCATGCACGACAATGTTTAAGTCTGACATGGCTGAACAGCAGTCTCACAAGAAGTGTGCAGGAAATGAAAGTTTCATACCAAGTCTTGCACATTAACCCTGATAAAACCACAACTTGTTGCCACTACTCTTTGGGTTTATTAAACTGAATTAAAACGTTAAGTAAATGACATGAATGAGATTTAGATGGATTCGGAGGATTCTCTGACAATGAGAGTTTGGAAAACTTTTTACAGTAAGGGGTTTTACATGAAGAGAAATTTCAATTTAAAAAAAGATGGACGGATGGAAACAGATGTTTTCTTATTTTTTGATCAGATGGCATAATAACGAGACTTTTTGTGGAATCCCCAAATTAAAACTGTATAGTCAAAGTAGAGCTGCTGGCTGATTACTTTCCGCCCACCTAGGTGGAAAAAAACCCCCAAACAAAACCCAAGATTTCATTACAGCATCTCCTCTTCACTTCAGCGCATGAATAATAAAGGAATCTACACACGCGATCGTGCCTGAAAGAGAAAGTGGCCGTAAAGTCCCGTTTTGTGATGTGCTGAAAACCGAAATGCCCCCTTTGACGCATAAATGACACCCTGTCATCCTTGCTCGACTCCGCTGATCGACGGGAAAGTGGGTGTCAACGGTGTGCTCATTATTACAAAGCGTCCAAACGCCTCAACTCCGGCCTGATGTGGAGGGTGTAGGGAGGTAGGAAAGGGGAGGGGAGGGGAGGATACTGCGGGTGTGGGAGTTTTGGGGGAATTCAGAAAATGTTGTTTTTTAGAAGTCGCCTGCAGCGAGAGGGGCTAAACTAAATAAACGCAGACGCAGAATGCTGTGATGTTCTCCGTCAAGGATATGCAGTAAAATGTCCTTCATCCTGTAGAGGAGAGAGGAAAAAATCCTCTTTACCTCTCCCCCTACCAAACACCACCACCTCCACCACTCTCGCCATGCCGCGCTCAGTATGTGCCACTTCAGCCAAACGCTGAGTTGTCTGACTTTTGGAGAGACAAAAGAACCACAGGAGTGGGGAGAGAATGAGGGGCGGGACGGAACGGCACAGGCCGGTTCATTTAATACATCAGCAGCTCCTAATGGTCCATAATAGTCCAAACAAATAAACAATAAATAACAAATAAACAAAAAAGAGCAAGAAATACACTTTTTTTCATATATAGAAAGAACAAGACAGTCCACTATATGGGTTGTTTATAATTGTGATCCAGTGAAAATAAACCCACCACCGACGAGTTTAAAAGCAAAACACATACAACTGTCTACTCGATTAGTCGACCACACCGTGGCAAAAGTGCGGTTATTAGCCCGTTAACTTACCAAAACAATGGCAAATTTCTCCTCCAGCTCGGTGGGGTCAGGCATGGGCACCTTCAGAGGCATGATGTGCTGCTTCATCTCCGACTGGCCGTCCACACTCTCTATATTACCCATTTTTGATGCCTTATCCTGCCGTCGACTTGAAACTTGCCCCAGATTCTTATGGCGACAAGAATAATCCAAGTAAAAGAAGCAAAAAGAAATAAATCTCCAAAGTATTCCGAAAGTCTCATCCGCGATTTAATCCGAATAATCCACTTCTCTCCAAAAACAGATTATTAAAAAAAAAAAGAAAAAAAAAGCTGACAGTGCAGTAGTCCCTAAATGCCATTTACCCCTAATCACGAGTTTAAGTTGACAGTGTTTTACGTTAGTCTCCTTTTTAAAAGTAAGATTCCAGCTGTTTCATCTTCCAGAAAGTAGCCTCTGTTTTGCCTGGCCAATCCATTACTTACAGCGGATTTTCCCCTGTGACAGATAACTTTCAAATGCCGACCGACAGTTACTTTTAGGTGCTGCTCAACTTTCTTGGCTTCGACGTGTTTCCATTCATTATTGTTGTGTGATCCTGATTAAGGTCTTTGCTATTGCCTCCACTCAGAGCTCAGGGTTTTCTTCTCGAGTCCCGCCCGCGTTGGGGGTGGCATGTCTCCTGTTGGTCTGACTGCATGTCAATCATTGCATTTGTCTCCCTCCCTCCACCCCTCACATCTGTAAGCAGTGAGCCTACTTACAGCTGGACGGAAAAGTGGTTTGTCAGCACTTTATCGCGACCTGCTGGCAAGAAATTGCTATGACATGTCATTAGAAAAAAATCATTAGAGAAATAATAGATGACAAAGCTGGCTGGATTCACAGAAGTGCAAAGTTTAATCAACAGTTTTAGCAGATGCATGATGATATGCTGAAATTATCAAAGCACAGCAGTTTTTCTCTTTACTTCTGACACTCAGCACTGTCCCCCCCCCATTACCACAAATCAGTGTCTAAGCACTTGCTGTGAGGTGGGACATGGAAGTTGTCCCAAAACAGGTATACAATAGTCTGCTTTACGTGAGGTGAAAACTGGTTTTGGGTGTAAAAGTAAAGCATAAAAATGACTGTAAGCCATCAGCCATTTGCATTTAGGACTACAAACACATAAAAACACAAAGAAGCTCTGGGTGAAACATCTACAAAGTTTTCTCTTTGTAAAAGCACAGTGATTAAGACTCTGCGTACAGTATCGTACCTCTGTTCTCAGTGGAAATTTGACGTTGCAGGCTTGTAACACTTTGATTTTAAAAAATTAACATTCAGAAAGTTCTGGTTAAAACATATAAAACTTCATCTGGAACATATTTCATAAACACTGACAAACTGTGCACAGTTTTGAAATACTTAAGGCAGTAATATAAACGCACATAAACAAAGTCGTAACGGGAACTGTTTGAAGACTGTAAAAAATCAAATTCAAACAAATGTTTTTCCGTTTTGTTGGATGCTGAAAATCCATAAAATGTTGTACCTTTGGAAACTGGACAAATATATAAGCCCTTTTAAAGCTAAAATACAAGAGGACTTTTTGCATGCTTTAAACACACATAACCTTGGTTTGTCGTGCAACATAGTTGCATTATTATCAATTATCTATTCAGCCTAAAAATCTGCCTGAGACAGAATGGATTCAGCACAGTTAACACTTTACGAATGTTTAGCTACATGTAAAGTTTTGCTCATAAATACTGATGGAATGTGCTTTTCTGGAGCAGATATGTTATCTTTTTTTTTTCAGTGATGGTGAAAATTTTCATTTAAGCTGAATATACACACGCACAAATCACAGATCACAGAAGCAATGCTTATGTTTGAAAGTAGACGCCTGAGAATCAGACGTTGACTCTTCTAGTTGGTCTCTGGTGCCAAGTCGTACCTAAAAAAAAAAGGAAAGAAAGAAAAGACAATACAGATTACTTTTGAACTCATTGATATTATTATGCAATGTTCTTCTAAAGCTGTTTAAATGACAGCAATATTGAAAAGACTGCTGCTTTCTATGAGACCGTTTTGGGGTTTGTTTGTTTTTAGGATTTCGAAAATCGTAGAAAGTCTGCAGTTCACAAATCAGAGACCAACTTCATCATTTTTGCATTGCTTTGAAGAGTATTAGAATATTTTAAAATGTGTGAAAACATCAGATTAGCAACATTGAAACTGTTTTTATTTCATAGTGTTCACACAGTATATGTATATACAGTATATTTGTTAAATTTATATTTCTTTGGTTCAAAAGTCAAACGCATGGTGTCCAGCTGAGTGGACATGATTGCAACTCCATGAAAAATAGGTTCATAAACAAAATTTCAATTGCATTGTTTTTTGGTTGTTGTTTTTTTCATGCTTAAAGAAGAATAAAAACACTTAGGAAAAAAATCTTCACTGAGGTTCTTATAATTCACGCATGAAAGGGTTAAATAGTTACCACTGTGTGACACCCGTCTTGAGGTCAATTTGGTCCAGGTCCAGCTGCAACTGAAGGCAACGAGAGAGAAAGAGAAGAGTCTTGTGATAAAAGCCAAGAATCTTACACAACCTTGAGCAAAGACAAGCTGAATTTCAGATGTAACTGATTACAAATACCTTGCCGATAAGCTCCCTCTCTCGGCTGATGAAAGAAACACTATTCTTCACAGACAGGTCCAGTCTTCTCTGAGAGGATTCCTCGAGTGATAAGTCAAAGTCAAACCTACAGAAACGAGCAAGATTAATGTGGGAGAGGTCAGCCTCTCATCCTCAGACTTCTTTCGCTATAATCACAGCCCTATTTGTTTGTCTTACCTCTCATTAAATTCTGGGCTGAGGTCTTTCTTCTTGGTTGCAGTTTTCCTCTTCGTGGTGGCCTTCTTGTCAGGCAACAGGATGAAGGAAACATATGGGTCTGCACCGTCCTTGGAGCGCGCTACCAACGCTCTGTCAGTATAAAGAGATCAATTTAACAACGTATGATGGTTTTTCTGCTGAAAGTGTGATGATGATAGGAAGGGTAAGTATGGCATATAGGAACCTGCAGGAGTGAACAGTGATGAAAAGCCTGTTTTCCTCCACGGAGTAACCGATGGTAAGCTTCACCTGTCCTGCTGAGTTTGTGTTGTCACTCACCCTAAAGACAGAGGAGAAATGATATTTATTTACATTTGGGTGTCATTTGGATGGTCAATTTAGTATATTACTGCGCTTACAGTGCAGGTATGTACCACACAGCAGGACACTGATTCCACTATGTGTGACTCACATGGAGAATCCAGCTCTGTGTCTGAGGTCCAGATGAGAAGGATCCCATTTAGGGATGACGTCATCGACACCTGCCTCCCCTGCAACCCCACGACACACTGCCAGCTGAGTGTCCAAGATCTGCAAGGTATTTAAAAAAAATATATATATATATTACTGAATAAAAATCATGACTCACTAATTATGACTCAAATCATCATGGAGCAGTTTAGATAATGGCACACAGTCACTTGGCACTTAGTATAACATTGCTCCAAGAAAAACTACTGCAGCACAGTGAAAATAAGAAGCCTGTCTGCAGTACCTTAAGTACGACCCTCAACAGTATCTGGCTCTCTGGCAGCGCTCCATCCAGACTGAGCCAGCGGTCTAGAACCAAGTCTGTCTCAGCCAGCACCTCCCTCAGAGGAAGTGTCAGAGACCCGAGAGCCTGGCCCCAGCTGTGGGAAAGCTACAAGGAAACAAAGACATAAGTAAATATACACATTTTCTACTTCTTTTATTTGTGTAAAATGTTTTAGTTTTGACACAACATGACCTAACTAATGGTGGTAATCACATGCATCTACTTTACATCCTCATGATTCAGATCAATACAGATAAAGACTCGCACCTTGACTGTGAGTATTTCACCTCTGGGGTCACTAACCAAAAAGTGAAAGCCTTCATCCCATCGAGGGGATGTGGATCGCTCAGAAATCTTTAGAAAAAACAAACAATAAATTTATGACTTTTGTGAAACACCAGTTTTTTCTCTTTATTTTCAGTGAACGCCTTTAGTGAGTTAAGAGCCTACCTTGGTTTTGCATGAAACATTTTTAAGGATAATCTCAGCTCCAACCTTTGGCTCCTTTCCACTCTTCTTCAACTGAAATAACATACAAAGCATTACACTGCACCACAAGAACTGTAAGCAACAGCATCAATGAAAATTCACTGACAACTTATTACATATTTGAACATGCAAGCTGTTTGAGCACACTACAGCACAGCGCTTACAAAGAAGGAAGCTACAGTACTGTGCAAAAGTCTTGAGTCACCCTTCATCTCTTTATACTTTGCAAGGAAAATTGGAACTAGGTTCAGTGATTTATTAATACGTTGCTGACATACGTGAAAATAAAAGACAAAAACAGTTTGTAGTCTATCTAATCAGCTTGAAAGTCAATATTTGGTGTGACAAATTTTATTCTTCAACACAGCTTGAACACTCTTAGGCAAGCTTTCTTGTCATGTCTTTAAGTAGTCTTCAGGAATAGTTCTCCAGGCTTCTTAAAGGACGTTCACAGCTATTCTCTGGATGTTGGCTGCATTTTGTTCTGTTCTCTGTTGAGATGATCACATACTGCTTCAATAATGCTGAGCCCTGTGCTCTGGGGAAGCCAATCCATGACCGATTGCGTTTTTCTATCCAGGTATGCTTTTATTGCATTGGCTGTTTGTTTGGGATCATTGTAATACTGAAAAATGAAGATGCTTCCAATCAAACACTTTCTAGATGTTATTGCATGGTGGATCAAAACCTGATGGTACTTTTCTGCATTCATAATTCCACAATTTAGGAACATCCCCAACACCACTGTGTTTTAAAGACAACTGTAGACACTCACTGTTGTACTGCTCTCCTGAGCGCCGCTGTACATGATTTTGGCATGCCACGTCCAGTTTCTTCAGATATTTTTAAGGGCACATCGTGCACCACACCAAGACCTGCCAGGTTTTCAGCTAATATCTCTTTGGGAATCACCTTGTTGATGTAAAAACACTATCTTATACCTGTTTTTTTTTTAAGATTAAAATAAAGAAATGGGCTGCTAGTCAAAAAGTGCCCACAGATACAAATTACAATTGGTTCTGTTATAGTACATTGTTGTCTGTTACAGTACGTGTAGACACAACTGCAGGGCTGGCTGTAGCCCAGGAGTTAGAGCAGGTCACCTACCAGTTGGTGCCAACTGCATGCCAAATATTCTTGGGCAAGATACTAACCCCAATTTCCTCTCTGATGCATCCATTGGACTGTGAATGTGTGTGAATGTTAGATAGAAAGAACTTAGTTTAGAAAAAGCATAGAAAAAAGTGCTTGTGAATGGGTGTGAATGAGGCTAGTTGTATAAAGCCCTTTGAGTGCACAGGCAGAGTAGAAAAGAGCTATAAAAGCACCAATCAATTTACCATTTACAATACTGGTTCATCCTTGAAATAGGTGCTTTTTTATGCTTGAAACATAGACAAGTGTTTGTGGCAAACACTTGTCAAACACAAACAAACAAACAAACACAAAAAGACATTCTTCTGAAAATTACCAGACACACCAAGTTGAAAAAGTCTGAAAAAACAGCCAATGTCCAAAGAAAAACTCTGAAAGACCTCCAGAAAGTCTCTAGAATTACTACTCTTAAAAAATGTCACAAGAAAGTCTGGCTCATTGGAAGCAAAATATTTTTTAAAAAAAAAGGACCCAAAACACTAATCGATATGGTCTCACCGGAAGGCCGTGGGCACGCTCCACATACACAAACACCAGAGCAGCTGACGGCACCACCTTGTTTTGGAAAGACTGCAGGGACTGGTACTGCAGGATCTTTAGAAAAGAGAGGGGCAAAGACAGGAGAGAGAGAGTGTTTCAGAAAGACACTTGAAATAGGAAACTTGTGGTTCATATTTCCTTTCCAGCATCTTTAAATTAGGACATTTGCACAAAATCGCTTGTGTATTTTATTTAACTATAAGTGTATTTAGTTAGGCACATCCAAGTCATTAGGCAATGGAAAACAGTAAACTCATACTGAACCTGCTCCAGTCTGGATAAGTCGGAGACTCTCGGCAGCCACTCCAGCATTAGGTGAACTCGACCAGACTTCACATCATTTAGAGTGTACCACTAAAACAAAAGTAGCACAGAAAAAATGCAAGTCACGATAAGAAAACAAATGTAAATATTTGCTACATTATATGCTCACGGCATTTTAATAATGGCACACACCGTATCGGTGTATTGTGCGCTGATGATGTCTCGTAGGTTAAGCTTGAACCTGCAAAAAAAAAAGGGCACAAAATTTTATCCTTTATTTTTCTGCAGGTTTAAAAACAAACTAGTCAGAAATGTTCACGTTTTCGTGTGTGATGTCAGGACTCACCTTCCGAGGAAGTCATCCTGATCAATGTCCTTATCAAACAACTCAAACTGGATTTCTTGACCTGGAAGCTGGGTCAAAATAACCTAAAGAGGAGAAAAATATCAAGTATTTGTAATCTAAAATTGAATGATCTCACCAGATGGATAGAACAACTGACTAAGTCAAACTTTTAAAAGCGATAACACCTCATAGAGTTCGTTCCAGATAGGGTTAAGGTTCTCTTTGATGGTGTGGCTGCGGAAGGTTAAACCACCGACACGAATCTTGACATAGGGGTCGCTCTTCCCCTTCATCATGCCACCCATAAAGTTGTCCTTGGCAATCAGGTTTTGGGCCTCCACCAGATGGATTCGCAACACTCCCTGCAGGCAGGCAGACAGTGGGTGTGGGTGTTTTTGGAGTATGTGTATTAAAGTGCTGTCTGCAGCTTTTTCACTTTATTACCTCAGTTGCAAACTCTGGATCGGGGGTGGTGTGCTGTGGTCGTGTTGGTTGAGGTTTAGTTGACCCACCGGGTCCTGAAGGGTTCTTGTCTGATGTAATTCCCCCCTGACCTGATGTGGACCCAGGGTCTATAGGGCGAGGAGAAGGCGTTGTAGGACTGGCATCGTCACTTAGCCACAAAACCTAGCAGGAAACAAAAAATATGAGCAACAGCGAATACCAAACAGTGTTGTTTTACTTCCTGTGATAATGATAAGAGGTTCACAGTTTTATATAGAATTTCTGCCACAGAAAAAAATATTTTTTTTCCCGCATCCATAAGTCAAAGTTATTATATCAAAATTTCATGTTGTTTTCTCAATTTCAAGTTATTTTCTCATAAAAAACAGTAAGCTCAAAATTTTGAGATAATAACCCAAAAGTCTGACTTATGGAAAACATTTTTTTTTTTTCAGTGGTGGGAATTTGCTTTGGACATTTGATATGAACACTGGAGTTCATATCTCACTGCTTAAGGCATCTTCAGGTATTCATTTGTTAAAGCAAACTACCCAACACAAGTCTGTGCACAAAACAAGTGCTTAAGTGTTTGTGTGTGTGAAATACCAACCCTCAGTACAATTTTGATGAAGATGCGACTGGCTGAACCCGAATTCTCCAGCTGGAACCACTGGTCCATGGTGAGCTCGGGCATCCCGACAAGACGGGTCAGAGGGATTCTTAGACTGCCCAAGGACAGAGCTCGGTCGTCATCTTTTACCTGATTGAAACACAACAAAAAAAAAAGGTAGTTAGATTTGCTTTTCTCATTCCTATTAACCCTAAGAGGCAAAGTAAGGAGGAGAGTGCAGTTTATAGAAATCACATGAAGTCTGTATTTAAACAGATGGAAAGGTAAGCTGAAGTGGTGAGGTATTTAGCTATTAGATATATAGCTATATCTAAACTCTCATCAGCTAGCTTAATGAGTGAGTTCACTTGCTACTGAGGATGACTTACCTGAATGTCAATATTTTGTTTGTGAGGATCCTTAATGAAGAAGGTAAAAGCATCTTCCCACACAGGGCTGGTTGTACCATAGCAAGTCTGCAAATGCAAGAATAAATCATTCGTAATGTCCAGAGGTTGGAGTGACGTATTAATCGCTAGTTTTTTCCCCCCCCCTCTTACCTTGCTATCTCTAGTTGTATCCTGAACAGAAATCTGTACCATCGGGCTTGGGTCCTTATTACCTTTCCTCATCTACGACATTTGAAACAGATCAGTTTGAGTAACAGATTAAAACTGAACCCCACATAAATAAAACTGTGATGCTCTTACAGGCAGTTGATAAGCCTGATCGAGATAGACGGCTAGAATGGCAGCAGACGGAGGTTTAGCCATCTTACTGGTCAAATTCTGGTTCTTCGTAATCACCTGGTAGAGGAATAAAAGAAAAACATGTGAGCAAAATTATCTACAAGTCCAGTGTTCTACCAGTAGGTTGTTTCAGTGTTTTATGTGATTCTTTGTGGCACTTTGTGATTTTACAGTACAGTGAAACTGGATGCTTGGGATTCTTGCAGTTGTATTAACTTGCAGTTTAAGACAGGAGCCTCAAATCCGCAAATCTTTTGCTCATCTCTAGTGGCTCCTTTGACAAATAAAAAAAATAATAATAATAAAGGGAAATCAGCAAGGTTTTTTGCACTTTTGTCTATGATTGTGGTTCTTCCTATTCTCTATTCGCCTTTTTATTCTCCAAACATTATTCTATTAGTCAATTATTATTATTTTGAATTTGACAATAGAACATGCATTCAGCATAGCTAGGTGACATGTATAGAGTGAATATATATATATATATATAAAATAATAATAATAATAATAAAAGAAATACAGGTCTTCCTTCCACTGACCTACTTCGCTATTATTATTCTTCAGAAAGTTACAGATCAGTTCAAAATGTTCCAAAACTATTTTTCAAGTTTGTTTTTTTGTGTGGTTTGTGCAGTTGCAACTGCGAAATTACACAAGCTGTTTGTTTCTTTTATAAGAAAGCTATACACCATGTGGCAATTTAAGTCCTGGCATCACAAACCCTCTGCACAAATATTCATAAAGCCCAATTTAGGTTTAAGAGCGATCTCTTCACCAGTGATCTGACTACACACATACGTATGCGAAGTCCCTTTCCACATACAACAGAACAGAGATCCCTTCTAACAGTTACATTTAATGTAAGTGTTGGGGATATTAGATATTAAGCAATGCAGCCCAGGTGGAGCAATGTGATGACCAGTTATTCATTTATACTGCAGCAATTTACAAGAACAAGCTTGTAACCATTCTTCTTTAGGTCAGTTATCATTCACATCTGTTCTCCATGCATGCAGTATATTCTGGGATGACTCTTTGCACTCACTAACAGCTTATCCCAGATGTCATAGGTTGAGAGGCAGAGTACACCTTAGACAGGCCACCAGTGAATTGCATTGAATTGAATTAAGCTGCTCTCAATTTTATTTATTACTTTAACTCACTTGTACAAATACAAGTAGGAGTCAATGTGGTCTTTATAGGTACTCTATTTCAAAGTCGCCTTAATCATACATTTTTTTTCTCTGCTTCACAGTTGTTCCATTTTGTTTGTAACAAAGAGAAGTAAATAATAAATAACCAGATTTCATTATTTTAATTTTGGAATTTAGTTAATGCAACAAAATCCTGGAATTATTAGAATGAACATGCAAAGTTAAAGTATCAAATAATGATTAAAAATTATGTGCACCTAATTCTATTACAAGGGCTCATAGATGTTTTGCGGCTCCATACAAACTGCTCAAAAGTTGATGTTTTGACAGTAGAGGCCGCTGGACATGAGCAATGTAACCTTGAGGTTCTCAGGCTGATCATCCTTTCAACCTGTATTTCCAGTTTACTATCATATTATGAAATAAAGCCAGAGGTTACACATCAAGAATATAAGAATGATAGCCAAAAAATTATCATTGTCACTGCACAGCACCGAGAAAACAAGAGCGTTAGACTCTGCTCTAGCCTCACCTCACTCAGTCTGTCAGCAGAGGACAGCAGAGAGAGCCACTCAAGCCGGAGGTGAACACTGCCAGATGGGACGTCCCTCAGATCAAACCACTGCATACAAAAACAGAGGGCTCATTACGCAAACATATTTTTTTTAATCTGGTTGGATTCTTGAGCCTGAGCAGGATGGCAGGACTGAAGGTGGCGTAACAAGAGCAGATCACGAGGAGGCATGCGGGTGTCTCCTGTGTCACATGCTAACAGTAATGCTGTACTGTTTCATCATATTTTTTTCAGGCCAAAACAATTTCAGAGAGAGAGAAAGAAAAATGAATTTTTAAGTCAAAAATCTCCCAAGTGTCGCTACTCACATCATCCACAACTCTGGCCTTCTTTACAATATCAAGATCGATTTTGACCCTGGAAGAGAGACAGATAGAAAGACACACAGAGAGAATTGCTAAATCCCTGAATAAATGAGACCAAGCTGTTCAAATTTCAGCAGAATCATGGCCCGACATCGCAAAAGCAGTTATGGAAATGGCATGAGGAGCACATAGAGACAGAGTAAATGAACGAAAATGAATAAGCTACCTCCCCAGGAAGTCATCCTGGTCTGGGTCTTTGTCAAATACTTCCACTTCCAACTCCTGACCAGGTACTTCATGGACAATCACCTGACACACATACACACACATAAATGGACAAGTACACAACACACACAACAAATACACAAATATATACACCAATCAGCCACAACATTAAAACCACAAGCAGGCGAAGTGAGTAACAGTGACCATCATTTCATTACAACACAAGGTTCTACTGGGAAACCTTGGGTTACTTTAATATGTACCACCCCTTAAATGCTGCAGAATAAGCAGTCCCACCCCCCAGCTAGTGTCAACGGGAGTCTCCAACAGCGGTGGTCTTCCCGAGCAGGAGAATGATTACTGCCACACCACAAAAGCTGCTCAGAAATGATCAAAAAACAAGACAAATTAAGAATTAGGGCCTCTAAACACCCCATATCCCACTCCAATCAAGCGGTGGGATGTGCCAGGACAAGTCCAGCCCCCACCCTTAAACCCACATCTTCCAAAGGATCTCCAGCCAATGTCCCAGTGCCAAACACCACAGCACACCTACAAAGGTCTAGTGTCCATTGTCCCAGTAAGTTAGAGCTCTTTATGTAGCACATGGGGAAAGTGCACAATATTAGGCTGGTAGTTCTGATCTTGTGCAAGATTGCTGTAGATAAAAACACACATGGCATACAAAAGAGCATGCAAACACCACAATGGCAAGAATTTTTCACGATTGTGGTAGGCAAATATATGTATATAATTTCATATCCATTTAGTTCATGGCTTGAATGTCATAAACAAAGTGAAAAGATAAACGGGTTCTGAGCAAGCAGTTTTCACAACACCTGCTTATCTGTGACACAGCAGCTTCCTGCTACAGCAGAAGTAAATAAAATCTCCACGAAGCTGTTTATCTTTGAAGCACCAGTGACATACGTACTATCAAGGACTTACTGCAATCCCTACAAAGCAAGGACACCAGCATGAAGCTACAGCTTTTGACACATAAACTGGTTGGCGGAGCTGTACTTGAATGTAAAGGCAAAGCCATATATCTCCTGTTTCTTTACAGTTCAGTTCAGGGTATATTTTCCATACTCGCAGCACTCTCACCTCATACATCTCCCTCCACTGCGGGTTCAGGTTGCTGTCAACGTGATGAGAGGTGAAAATCTGGGTTCCAACACGCAGCACAGCGTATGGGTCTGACTTCCCATCGATTAAGCCCTTGATGACTGTGTCTTTGGCGGTCAGGTCCTCAGCCTCCAGCAGGTGAATACGCACAACTCCCTAGCAGGTGCATACAGAAAGAAAAATAAAATCAAAAGGATTGTCGACTGGTATCGCTACAAAATTCAATTGCATATGTTATATTTACTATGCGACTTACTGTACAACCTTACGTCTATGTGTTTGCAGCTAATATGATGATCACACACATCTGCATCAGTCTATGTAATTTCAAAAGGTCATTCGTCACTGAGACAGTTACCCTTGGGAGAGGAGAGCGGAGTTGCGCAATGTGCAGGTCGGCCACCAAGGGAATAGTGAGACGATTGGGAAGCACCAGGTGGGAGGCAATTGCATCCATTATCATAGTGTCCGACATGGCACTGCAAATGAATGCAAGGATGATGTTGGGCACGCACAGGGAGGCACATACAGACACACACACACAGGCTATGTGCACCTGTCCATGCATAAAAAGAAAGCATGAAAACCAGACACAGAACAAACGCGAAACACCCACTGGTTAAAGATGAGGAGTTTTCTTAAAGTTATGTAGACAAATAGACTCTGAAGGATTAAAAGCATTGCCAAAGGGAATACTGATGCTGTATCAGAAATACATTTACACTTCTGACAATGCTTTTATTCTATGTTTGCTTTTATTGTTTGTTTTTTGCAAAAGTGCGTTATACTGTTTATTCCACACAGTGTAGAATAAGCCAGCATACACATAAGCACACTGAATATGAATTGACAATCTATCCCATTGGTGAGACTATGCCTTCTATATAAAAAGTATACGCAGTATATTGTGATTAAATTCTAGAAACTTAAATAATGTGGTTGTTATTGTATATGTAACTTTTTAAATTATGTAATGTTAAAAAAAAAAAAACCCAGCAACATTCTTGTTACTCTAACAAGAGCACTTTTTTCCAAATGTGGACCAAAATAAATGAATGAATGAATGAATAATTACTTTTTAATGCTCTCTTCAATACTGCACCAGGAAAGTCTTAGAAGGAATGACTTATAATAAGATGCACTGGCCATGTTTGCTTTAGAGGAGTAACATGTCAACCCAAGAACTGCGCACACTGATGTGTTTTTTTAAGACTTTTTGGAAACATTAACATTTTAACATTAACATTTTTCATGAAAGCAATGGATATGCATAGAAACAGGTGAATAAACTACAGTAGATAATTTACTCTTTTTTTTTTCTCCTTTTAATTTCATGGAGTTTGCTGACAAGAATAAAAACTGCAGCTATTACCAATCTTATCCTTTCAGGATGTGACCACACAGAGCTGCCAGTGAACAGATAGGCTCTTCAGCTCTGATCTGTTTGTTTTGGAGTTCAATTCCAAGAAAAGCTTCTGTACTACCAGCGACTAAATAAATAATAACCTCGCTGAAATGTGTAAATAAGATCCATAACGTGCAACCCAAACTTTTTGGGCATGTTGCACAACTTGAGTGAGCATAAAGATCAACTCCATCATATAGACTAACTTCAATCCAGGGATATCCAAGAGGTTGGTAAGTCCAGTCCAGTTGATGTCCAGTTTCTACACATATGATACAGACAAATAGACATGAATAAGTAAAAGGCCTTGCATTAGCGCAAAGTGCAAAGTCATTTAAAGAAAAGAAAAAAAAAAAAACCACTCACAGGCCTGCGAATGAAGAACATTGTGACAGCTCCAACCAGTGGTATGTTTCCAATCAGAGGCTCAAGGATCACACGCAGCATTCCATGGAGCTGCAAAGAGAAAATTAGATTCTGAAAATGTGTTTTCAGGCCACTTAACTACAGCAGCAATGTGAGAATCTCCCAGTAATTCTTCTCGTACCTGGACTCCTTTTACTCCAGCTTTGCAGAAATACTTTTTGATTTCAACATTGATCTCAACATCACCAGCATAGCTGTAACAGAAGGGAAGCGACAGATCTAAAGATAAGCGTTTAAACAAAGGAAGCAGCTTGTGTGAGTTATGACAGAGCTGTTTTTTTTTTGTGTTAAGTAAATACTGTTCTGTTGTTCAAGACATGACCAAACCCTTGCAGGAAGCTTTAGAGCATTTCATGAACATTTTTGTGTTTGACTTGACTGACCTATTTGGGCAGGTAGACAGAGGTATGACATATGAAATTAATCACAGATGTGTTGGATTACCTTAAGTACAAATCCAACATAACTTGTCTCTTGTCATTTTCTGTATGAGCCTTTATCCCAGCCACTTTCAGCGCCTGTGAACACAGCAGCTGCTATTAAACAAAGCAAACGAGACTGACAGAGACTTGGTGAAACCACATTAGCAGAAAAAGGCAACTGTAACAAACTCAAATTGCTGTGTTTGACAGGCCGCTCAGATACCTTGTCTCCTATGTTAACCTTGGTGAAGCTGAGAGTCTGCAGATGAATGCTAGAAGTACGGATGGCAGGAGCAACGATTTCCACAAGTAACTTCTCCAAATACTGGCCAATAAAGGGCCAAGCCTGCTGCAGGATCTGCAGAACACAACATATGGCCATTGGTAAGTTTTTTACGTTTGAATAAGGAAAAGAGAACATACCACTTCAAGAGTAGTATGAGACTGCATACCTACACAGAGAAAAACAAAGTTCCCTTCACACCACGCATGCATGGAAGGACATCTGGATCAAGATTATTTTATATTTTCCTAACAGGACATCAAGACAATATTTCCCATTTTTTGTTTCTTCACATTTCTATCCAGTATGTATTTATGTAGATTTTATGCAAAATGTCCAATAGTGCCCATCCTTGCAATTATGAAAACAAATTTCTAGATCGAGAGCATATCTACGTTTGATCGAGCCCCACCTCTGCTAACAAACAGACAAACCAAACCAACTGTACAACCTCCTTGTTAATCAAATTAGAATGCAATCCATATCAATGTAACAAGTTCAAGTGAGGATGTGGATTGCATTCTAATTTTATTAACTCTGTCAGGGAGGTTACGTAATTGGTTTGGTTTGTCTGTTCATATAATAAGTTCAAATAAAATGGGCAGCGTGGCAGTGCAGTGGTTAGCACTGCTGCTTCACAGCAACAAGGTCCTGGGTTTGAATCCACAATCTGGTTGGAGCCTTTCTGTGTGGAGTTTTAATGTTGTCCCCATGTTTGCACGAGTTCCCTCCGGGTACTCTGGCTTCCTCCCACAATCCAAAGACATGCAGTTAGTCAATTTATAATCCATAGGTGTGAATGTGAGTGTGAATGGTTGTCTCTATTTGGCCCTGTAGCCCTACGACAGACTGATGACCTGTCCAGGATGTACTCCGTCTCTCAACCTAGGCTTCAGTCTTCAGCCCCGAGTTGGATAAGTAGAAGAAAATTGATGGAAGTCAAAATGAAAAAAAGACCTTGTGCCGGAGGTGTGGTCCCTGGCTCAGCTGCAGGGGAGGGGTGGTGCAGTGAGCTCAAGGGGCAGTGCCAGGGAGGCTGGAGGGACAGGTGCACAGTATTAAACTAATGAGGTTTTCTCCCTTATTTAGTGAAGCCGGAGCCCAGAGCGGGGAGGGTTTGTGTGGGAGACCAGCTGAAAAGCTGAACCCGGTGTTGAGCTGAAGAACTGCCAAAGAAACAGTACTGTCACCAATAAAACGAACAAAATAAACACGGAACAGTGTGCCGGTTCCTGGTCCTTTCTACAGGCCTATTCCAGCTGTCATGGGACAAGAGGTAGACTAGAAAGAGAGAACCCGTGCAGACATGGGGAGAACATGCAAACTCCAGACATCTACACCCAGGACTTTCTTATCGAGAGCCACCTAAGTGTTAAGGAAATAATTCATAAATTATTGGTCTGTAGAGTAAAACATTAGTGCAGTAAACTTAATTTAATATATTTACAGGGAGTCTATGTGATGTCTTACTTTCACCAGTCTTTTCACTCCACAGAGCATCACACTGGTGTTATCTTCAGTATTTCAGTGAAAGAAGTGCAGCAGTGGTGCCAAATCCTTTTAGCTACAGTTTACCAATCCTCTGACCTCTAAACTGTGACTACATTGTCACTAGTCATTGCTGAAATGCTGCAGCTCACCTGCACCTTATTTATGTTACACTCATGGACGTGCATATAACAGTGCAACTCTGTACGTTGTTTTTCATATGCACATGCACTACTTTTTATAAGTTCACAAATGCAACAAAAGGTGAGAACATTCTGAGGCTGCCTCAGCTTCTTTACAGCTGGAAGTGAGTTGCTGGGTCATGTGTCAGGAAACCTGCAGGCGAGATGTGGGCCGGGTGACAGATGAGTCCAGCAAATTGCTATCCCACAGTCTGGGCTTCTGTCATCGAGTTCATTGTTTTTTTTTCCCCTCCAGATGGGTGTTCTGTATTATTAGTATTCATATCCACGCTTTCTCTGTGCCGATGTGAAGCTGCTGCACTGACAGAGACAAAGAAGCTGCGATATGATCCCAGCCACTCTCACTGCCTCTTAATTACACCAGCAGATTATCTGCTCTGATGGAGAGCCTGCAACTGGAGCCAGGTCCCTTAAAGTCCACACAAGCGCTCTTTATCTTAATATTAAATTTGAGACACTGAAGCTACTATACGAGTTAATCAAGTGAATCATGAACACCTTATCTTCAGTTTGGGGTTTTTTGCAGCTTCCTTTTCTTTGCGAAGACATCAAATGAAGCAAACATGCACAGAGTTGCATGCTGAACCAGGCGTTAAAAAAAATATGAATTTCTCATAGAAATCAATACCATTGCACACATGCAAAGTTATGAAGGAAATAAAAAAACAACAACAAAAAACATACCTTATTGACCCATTCAACTTTTTCCACATCTGGAAAGTTGACCTGTGAACAGTAGTGTAAATAAAATATTATTGTTTTTGTTTATCTATTTATTTGAACAGAAATTGCTAAAAAGAGTTTAATTTCAAACCACTTTTTCTCTGTTACATCACCTCCTTTCTACCAAGAGTGTGTACATATACATTAAAGCTAAAAGAGAGGAAAAACAACAAGTAACACTAATTTTGTCAGTAACAATATTTCAGGAAACCATAAACCACATGATGCACATTTAACATCACAAGGACACACACACACACACACACACACACACACACACACACACACACTCCAGCTCTCTTTCCAGATATGGTGGTCTTTGCTTCTGCTGTGAATGTTGTTTATGACTCATCAGGTTTTTTAGAAGCCAGATAAGGTCAACAGTATTTCCACTTAAGCGAAACGGGAAGAGGAAAGCCCTCGGATAATTTCTCATACCACTGGATGAAATGACTTGTTCACTAGAATCACAGATTGCTGTTGCACGAGTTCTTCTAAAGCTCACTGCCTGGCTTCCACCTTTCTACAACAAAGTCATCATCATGACATGGTAATTCACATTCCTCGAGAAGGCAGCAGTTCAGATTAATTCCCCAGGCACTTCACATGAGGAATGTCTAAATAAAGGGAAATTAATAAAGAGGATTCTCGTGCACATATCAACATTATTAAGTATCGCTTCTATTCGTCGGAGTGCCACGAAGTAAAAGTCGACCTGGCTTTGTGTTTTCACTTGAAGAACTCTGGAGATTCTATAAAAATGAATAATATGGCCACAAGTAAGCTGAATCTCAAGACCAGCCTGACATATGTGTGGCAGTTGTGGCGTGCGATGCACTGTGCAGAGAATGACCACAACAGAAGGGGTGTCAGTACTCACCCAGGGAGGCAAATCTCTTTTGGCTCTGAAAACCGTTTGAGTGGTGAATTCCCTCTCGTTCTCCAGGAGGTACATGGCAGACTTGAGCCTCATCACTTTCTCCTGTCGTCCGTGTTTCCATCCCATGTAGATCACCAGACCGAACAGAACAATGCTGACGCTGAAGCCATAATATCCGGCCAGGTACACTGGTAGCAGAGCACCCAGGCATTTCCCAAACGACCACAGCACACTCACTGCGCGTTCACCCTGGGGTTGGCTCTCTAAGGCCGGGGCTAGAGGCTCCGTGCCCAGAGGCTCCGTGCCCATGCGCGGCTCTGCATCTGCGGTTGGCATGGCACGATCCGACTTCACTAGCTGGACCTGGTCTTCAGCTTTTCGGCTTCTTCTTCTTGAGTAGCAAGGGCCAGGGAACACTCACCACCGTTTCACCACGATAACCATGGACAGGTCGGCGATAGTCGGCGAGCGTCGGACTGTCACTTCATCGTCACTTTTCTTCGACGTGCACCCCGCAGTTCCGCAGGGTACTGAGGGTTATTCCGCGTTGCATTTACGTGTAAAGCTCCTGAGAAGGCAGAGCAGGCACGAACTAAGTCTCGAGAGGGCGGGCTTGGCTTCAAGCCCTCCTTCACATCCAGTAGAAACCCATACCCTAGAATTTACTTGTAGCGTCATGCACTGCTCAGGCGGAGCGTATTACCGATACGCAAAGCGAACTAATGTTTATCCTGTAGGAAGACACCACGAGACACTTTTGATTCAGAGTAGCAGTTTATCCAAACGACACAGTACACAGCAGTATGGCTAATGCACAGGCCGCTCAGCCCGTTATCTTTCTTTGCATGACCGAAATAACTCCTGCACGCGCAAGCGCCCATCCCCACTGCAGCATGCAGCAGCGGCTTTAACAGATGATCATGAAGGCACCAACAACTGATAAAACAGGTGCTCAGTTCCTTTATCTACGGGTCTGTATCAGGTGCAGGATGTTTTTTTTTTCGTGTTTTTTTTCACAAGACTGGGTCCAGGAGGCACAGTCGTGACACCTCCGGGATCTGCGCCATCTGAGTCTGGCGTAATATTTACGCACCTGTTTAAAAAAAACAACAACTAATGGAGAATTGTCATGTCATGTATTTTTCCTACTCCCCTTTTTTCCTTAATAGCTTCATTTATGGCCAGAAAAACATACCAGGTTTTAAATAGCCCCCCTGTTGCCTGGGATACAGCCAGTTATCAGTATTTGCTTGGAGGGATACGGGTTTGATGATCCTTTGTGTACACAGACAGGAAGAGCACACAGTCAATAAACAGCCAGGTCCTATAAAGCAACAATATTTCACTGTGAGAGCCCACGAAATGTGGAGATCATATTTTATGAGGCTTGTTATTCTCAGAATTTGCAGGGTTTTATTTGAGCCACAATTGTTCTTATAACCACCACAAGCATATCTTTATGACTTACATTTCGATTTTGGCATGTTATAGTTTGATATTTAGACCCTATTTGCTTCCCCCCCAAAGATTTTTATTTTCCTAAATTCAAAGCACGAATTCAGAGTGTCAAAGTGCAAAATAGTTCCAGACTTTTTCTAAATTGCTCATCTCTGGTGTTTAAGATAGAGCGGTGTGCAGTGCATACTCTGCAATAATAGAGCAACGAACACATACAACATTCTCCTCAGCATGTGTATTTAGACTTGTTTATTTCATGTTTTCAGGCCTGTTTATATACTTATTATATACAGTGTATTAAAATGTACCGCTAAGATGAAATGTATACATGAATGTGCTGATGTAAAAGTAATCAATCACAAGGTGAAACAGCCATTAACAGTATGTTTGAACCATCCATGAACTATGTTATTTGTTTCAAACAGTGTTTCAAATGTTCACAGCTGAATGTACAAATCATCAAAATGTCCTCAAGTCGTCCCCACAAAAGGAACCAAACACATTAAAGAAAACAAGTGCATGATTGCATCTCGGTAATGTAAGATAAAAAACAAAACAAAAAGAGCTCTCTAGCTCTACAGCAGAAGCAGAAATAGCGGTCACAGGACGATGAGTGATCTGTGAGGATGTTGAAATGATGTGGGCTGAGAAATGCAAGAAGTGTCAAAGTTAAAACCAGCACATGTGTCAGCTGATTGTCTGTTTGTTACTTATCAACATTGATTTACCGACCAGCGTGAGAAGCTACATGTTGCATGTTGTTGTTCAAGTGATATTCGAGCTTGTGTAATCAATATTTTCACCTATAGAGGAAATTTCCTAACTACAGAAGATGCCAATTATTTTTTAAGGTCATTATCGTCAATAATAATTTGTAGATTGGTCAAAAGGGATTATAGGAATCTTTCATGAGGACAGAGATAGAGAGATAACTCTTTGTTGTCATTGCACAGTCATACCTAGTACAACAGTACAACGAAATTGGAAATTGTCCCACGTCGGCACTAGGCACAACACAACACAACACAAAGTGGATTTTTTTTTAAGTGCAAGAAAGGTATGAGCAAAGGAATGACTTAATAAATAAAAGAATGAGTGTATGTTTATTGCACATTGCTATTATTAATATTATTATTATCGCCCCCCCCCAAAAAAAAGAAAAAAGTCCAGGGAGGTAGCCAATCAGGTCAGCTGTTAGCATTGATTAGGGCTATTGCCCTGTTGTAAAAGCTGTCCTTGAGTCTGTTTGTCCGCGACCTCAGCAGCCTGAATCTCCTGCCAGACGGCAGCAGCTTAAACACCCGGTGCCCTGGGTGTGTGCAGTCCCGTAGGATGCTACGTGCCCTCTTGAGACAGCGAGTGCTGTACAGGTCCTTCAGGGAGGGAAGCGGATGTCCAATGATTATTTTGGGCCATATTAATTACCCTCTGAAGTCCCTTTTTGTGTGCCATGGTGCAGCTGGAGAACCATACCCAATGCAGCATGTCAGCACACTTTCAATGGAGCAACGGTAGAAGACGATCAGCAGCTCCCTCTTCAGGTCCATTTTTTTTGAGGATTCTCAGAAAATGGATACTGCACATACA